>JASAND010014530.1:0-20284 GCA_030248195.1 Trissonchulus latispiculum
GAACAAGTAGGCCCCAAAAGGGGGCAGTATTCCTTTATAGACCTTTTCTTTATTCAAATGCAAGCTTGTTTTTGTAGGAAGCTCCAGGTTTTGTTTATAATTTCACTTGCCTTCCCAAATCAGGGAGATCATATATATGCTTGCCAAGCCTTGCTGAACCTGTGATGTCCAGCGCAAGCTAGTACTTACCTAATGCACCTATGTGTAGCTCCCAAGCTACACTGGTGCTCAAAAATCTGCAACCGTTTAGGTTGCTGACAGTCGAAGACTGCGCGACGGCTCTCAGTTCTGTTCCTTAAATAGATGCTAAACCTAATTTGCATAATCCAAATGCAAAAAATCTGACCTAAGCTAGCCCTGTGTTGAAGATAGGGCTTCTAAATGGAGAAATGACTCACTATGCACTAAACATATAAGTTTCCATTTTATACATTCCTGCTCCAGCAGGAATAAAAAGGGGCATCTCCTAAGCAAATGTATATACGTTTCTTACAACGAAAAAAGGGGCAATTCCTAAGCAAATTTATAGACATTTCTTACAATAATCAATAATATGATATAATGGGACATTTAAGAAGGCCCCCCGGATAAAGTGGCAGAAATTGACCGCGTGTATTAAAATATTAAGTAAAAGCAACCCAAATATTATTTTGCCAAACAAAAGCTCTGAATACTCTCAGTTTATATCAGATATATCTCCCTGTTTTGTCTATTCCGAAAGCTAACAAAATTTTAACCGTCATCTAGCTTTTTGTTTCGTCTCTTCAAAACTGAAAAATGTTCTAAATTGAACCCATGTCTAGTTAGACAAGCGACATACGTTTCCTGTTTCGTCTCTCCCAAAACAAATTTCTAATTTCAGCTTTCCTTTCTTGTAATTCCAAATGCCATGCCAAATAAAAATGTGTAATGAAATTACTGAAATTACTATTTCTGTCACTATAATTGTTGTCTATTCAGTAAAAACGTGTTTTGCGTCCTTACAGCCTCACCTAGCAACCAGGAATAAGTTATCGAAATTAGTATAAAATGGCCTAATTGAAGATGAATCTAGGCCCTACAGGAAAACTAATTAAAAGAGAAATTCAGCAGTTATTAGTCGCTTTATTTGAAGATCTCATGGACAGTCCAGTAATCTATGTCATGTGTAGAAACGCTCCATATCTGTAATTGCCAATTATTGTCTGCATTTGTCTATATGTCTGCCAGAACTGCCTTACAATCTCAATAGCTTACTAATTAACAGGGCCTAACTAGTGTGGCTTAACTGCATTCATGCGGCCGTATTGAGGCCTTTGAACTACATTAATCAGTGAATTCATTAGGTGTTAAAATCACTTTAAATGTGTGCAATTAACTAGGTTATCTCAACTCTTAGTGCAATACGTGTGTGGGATGGCCGTATTGAGGCATCCCACGATTGCGTAAACCCCTATTACATCAGTGTTGTCAAAGGGCGGTCGTATTTGAGACCCCTTTAACCTACCTGCCTTTGTCATCTTCACGTCAGCGTTGCATAATGGCCAATATCGGCATAAATCCGTGTTAAATAACAAGAAAAACACATGTTATTTCACTTTATTATTACATTTGCACAACAACTACAAGCATCTACACATTATTACAGTTGTTCTTCTTTAATTCCTGAAATAACAAAAAAGTACAAATTAAATTATACATTTTTCATTCCTACGTATTGGTTTTAAGTTCCATTATTCAGGGAGTTTCTAACTCCACCCTTTTTCTCTTTTCCTTTCACGGGTCGGCCTTTCATCTTTGACCGCCCGTCTGTTTGTCTGGAGAGCGTGGAAAGCTCCCAGACCTTACGTGAACGAATGCCGTTCATGCATTCATTCACGTAAGTCCCGTAATAGTGACATCACAAGGGTCACCGCTGACCTCCCCCCTATAAGGCTGAATACAGCCTTGCACTACTCAGTATAAAACGTAGGTAGGCAAACAAATATAGACAATAATAATAGGTACTTAGGTACTTAAGTTGTTAGTTACATAGGTAAATGTTAGTAATCCTAGGTAGGTTAAAAGTTAGTTTTAACTTAGGTACTTATTATTCTTACGTAAGTTGTTTTGTCTTTTCATTCTTTTGGGTCCTTGATGGACCAGGCAGGTGTGTCTCCTTTGCTTTCTAACAAGCAAAGGAGACCCTTTTAGTCGGCCGCTGGAGGACCAAGTTTTAGAAATTATTGGAGCTTCTGTTTATTCCAGCTTGATGAGCTCCAGCCGTGACCCCTAAAACTTGATACCAAAATTTTTCAGTCAGTGCTTGGCTGGCAGTCGGGGTGAGAGGTTGGTCTCTCTCCCCTTAGGAAACTTAGTTTTCACGTTATCCCCGTTATTGTCCGTATGTACCCGGGAGAAGTGTGTCTTGCGCCAATTATATGGAGGCCTGGACTATAGCACCTCTCCCCTCCTCCCTTTCCCCGTAGGGTTTTCTATTTCAGATCCTGCCAGTCAGGCACCCACGATCTGGCCGCCCCCGTGAGCCCATATGTCTTCGGACGGCTCACTGGGTGCACTGCTTCTGACCCGGGGACCCTTATGCCTGAAAGGCGGTCCCCGTGTTCCTCCACTCATTCTATTTCCCGGGAACTTCGGACCCCTGAAGAACATCTTTTTGCTATTTTTGGGCCTAGTGCCCTTTGTTCTTTCCTGTAATTGTACTTGCGAGGGTGCGGGCCCTTCGCCCCACCCTCTGGGGTATTTTTGATGACTTTTATCTTCTTTCTCCCCTTCAGTCAAACCTCCCAAACCACGTCAAAAGGCTTTAAAAATCATCACTTTTCCCGTTTTCTGTACTTTTCTAAAAAGTCCCTTTTTTGGCCCCATCTACAAATAAATAATCATGGGTTTATTTCCACTCAAAACCCACTCCAAAAACCATTATTTTCACTCTTTTTAACCCTCTCCGTTTTCACTCTAAAACCCCATTTTATACCCTAAAATCAACATAAACTTGGGTAGTTAGCTTTAAGGGAGGACCCTCACCTAGCCACCTTGAGGAAGGGGAGTTAGGCCACTCCCCAGGAGTAGGTCTTTCAGGTTAGGAACCCTCCTTATCCCCACAGCCGGCAACCAGAGTTGCCGGCCATGTTTTACATCGCATTCCAAAAGCCACTGTTATAACCTTGTATTGTTTTTAATCATTGCCGGATTAAAACATGAGGTTTCTTGAAACATTCTAAAAAACAGAAATCAAACTTTTAAATACTGTTCAAACTATTAACTATCAAGACACTAACAGGGGGACTACCGGCTCCCCTTTAATCAAAGCTGTCCTTAGCATGTTTCGGTAATAATTGCTTAAACAGCAATTATTGTCCCCGTTGGCTCTTACCCTTAATACAAAACAAAAACACACGGGTGATCACGCGGGAATGGCCATTTCTGGGCCATTCCCAAATCATAACGCACTCTCACGCAAGCGTAGCTATTAGTAGGACTTAGTTAGGTCAGTATTCTGGGAACTAGCCCCATTGTAGCACTGTTAGGGTTATAACTTGTATTGTGTTGTATAAATGCGGCTCCTCACGTAAACTCCTCCAGTTGAGGTTGTGAGTGAAGTCAAGTATGCGTGAGGTGTGAATGTTACGTGAATGTGTCTGAATAATTGTGTGAGTAACTGTGAATGTATAACTGAAATAGTATGCGTGAAATAGTGTTGGTACGATTGTATGCGTGTGTTTACCGACTAGATGAGCGTGTGAAAGCGGCGTGTGTGAGTCTGCATGAATGAATTTACGTTTGCTGTGTGATTATAACAGTATGAATGGGACTGCTCATGTAAACCCCTCGCAGAGGTCTTGAGTGTAATCCGTAGGGCAATAATTAGTTAGGCTATAATATTATGGAGTAATTAGGCATAATAATTGGAACAAGTATTGTAAGTAGTGAGGTTAAGTATAGGCCAACCGGTTAGTCTCATGTCAGTCAGTTTTAATAATTATAGTTAGCATTAGTAATTGTAGTTAGTGCTAGTATTTGCGGTTAGTCTAATAATGTTAGTTAGGATTGTTAATAATGGTTATTCCCTGTTAGTATGTGCTGTCCGGTTATAGATTGACCCCGGAGGCCCGCGTAAGTCACCCTATCCAGGGTGCGGGCCCTCTGCAAGAAAGGGTCAATCTACGGTTAATTAGCTAGGATCCTAGGCCCCGTTTAGGAGTTTCAGTAACCTCATTCGCATAATGTGGTTCAGGAGCCAAATGGTAGGTTACCAGCCCAGGTTAGGGTTATAATTGTCGTGATTACGTCTAGTTGGGCCTGTAGTGCATAGAATAGGCCTCAGTTAGTATCAGGTAGCCTGTAATAAGCAATAAAGTGGTGATAAGTCATAGTTAACACTTTACTGTTCAGTAGCCATGTCTGTACCCTAATCATACATAGTATTCGTCAATTTTAGCAAGTAGGTTACACTTCATATACTGGGTAATACGTAGTAGTTAGATTAGGTCAGCTAGCTGTAGTTCTAGGTCTGTAGTAAATACTGAGTAGTGCACACGTGAATATATGCCCCTGAGAGGCTCGACCAGAGCCTCATTTGCACATTTCGCCAGGTAGGCCGGAACGGCCCCAAACTTGGCCTCCTTCGTCCGTTTGGTTCTCAAAAACGTCTGTTTTCTACCTAAAAGTGCAAAATAACACATTACACGTTGCGCAACACAATTCGGGTCCCGAACCCGCACGTGAAAGCCAATCGGTCCGGACAATAGTTGCTAGGGTTCTAATCCCCACCACCTCTGTTTCTAATGGGTTTTAACCCATTTGATTCAGGTAGCCGACGTCAGCGCGAATCTCTGCCCTGCTGTCTGCCTGTGGAATCAAGCCTGATCACTTGTCTTGTCGGTATAGTCAGATTGGTGCTAAGATTGTGTGAAGTGTCTGGATCCCGCCAGTGGTTACCTGTCCGTCAGTAGTAGTCAGAATCAGTCAGTATCAGTCAGCCAGTGTGCGTACCAGTTCCAGTCCTGCTTGCTGTGCGGAGATCAGTTCAGTTCCTGTGACTTTGTCCAGTTCGGTCAGCCTAATAGGTACTTGTCAGGCCTAGTTTGACGCGGATACGGAATTTAGTCCAGCAGAGACGTTCGGCTAACCTTGTATCACTTTTGGGAAAAAGCTACCTGTTAAACCTAAAACTCGTCTCACCTCGTTTCAGTCAAAAGCAGTATGTTTAGTGAAAGTGGTACAGCTTACGTCCTGATCCTCACCATGGAAGCTTCGCTATAAACCGATTGACAATCTGTAGTTTTATAATATTGAGATAATTATCTAAGGAAGCCGATCCGACCTTTCCGACGATAACCGACCCTCTCCCAGCCTGTAATTGTCATTATCCTTTTAGAGACGGACCTCTTCTCAAAATTCAGTTATTCTGGGCAGTCAATTACACGGAGACGCCAGAGCAAAGCCAACCTCGCTCCGACCCGATTCGGATCATAAAAGGTGTTAATTAGCATAGCTTGTGTGTGCGTGGTCCCAAGAGTTATTGTACGGGACAGAGTCACAGTAGAGGCTAGCAAAGAGCCTAAGAGTTGAGTTGAGCTAAAACACATAGGATACCGGTTAGTCAACCCTTATCAGCACTAGAGTGGGTAACTACCTGAAGATAGTACTGTAACGACCCCGAAACCGGATAAGCAGCCCTAATCGCGAAAGTACCCGTCAAACCGAACAAAAGGCAATTCTGACAGACAGTATCCTGTATTACTGTTATTGTAAATCTATAATTGCCGCGGTTCATTGTCTGCTGGAATTTAGTAACACTGTTTGTCCACTTTGTAGCAATAAATAATTATTCTTTTCAGCTGCTTCGGCTTTCGCGTACTTTTCAGAGATCCCCAACCCTATCCGTATCTGAGGATAGAGTTGAAACTACAGTCGCCCATAGAGACTATAAATCCCTGTTCCCCTGCTTCAAACGAACTCACCCCATTCGACCCCATTTTAGGTCAGCCATTGAGCCCTGGTTGTCAGCATACCACTACAGCCGGAGCGTGGTACCGGACCGACGGTACCGGACTGTATGGTACTGAAGGTGGACTTTGTGCCTCTACGTTGTGACTTTGGCCACCCATTTCCCTCGGTGGTCACTGGTCCCGGACTTTGTGCTGAACAGCTGTGACTTGGCCTAACCAGTTCCCTAGGTGGTCACTGGTCCCGGACTTTGTGCTGAACAGCTGTGACTTGGCCTATCCAGTTCCTTAGGTGGTCACTGGTCCCGGACTTTGTGCTAGTACGACTTTGTGTTGGACAAAGGCGTGACTTCTGTCTACACGGTGTTATCAAACTCTTTTGACAGACGTACTAGCCTCTTCTAATTGTTGTTTCAATTGCACATGTTTATGTAATACTTCAGAAACTTGCGCTTCAAGATTGGCTAAAACATCATCGGTATCAGTCTTAGCATTGGCAAAGCACTGTACACCGCAGCTTTCCTTTTCATTTCCATTTCCATTTCTTCCACCAACCTTGAAAGCTGAATCACAATTTTGTGCAACTTCTCCATGCTTTTTCCCTAGCCTTCTAAATCCGCCAAACGGAAAGCACCAATGTTTTGAAGTCTAATCTTAAACCTTTACGCAACTGTTCAAAATATTAATGGTCTTGGCTTCTTCAGTCTCGAAGCTCTATTCACAAGTGTTCAGTATCAATAAAAACTGATAATACGATGTGCAATGTGGACCAGCAGTAACTGATTGCCAACCGTAACTAATTGCAATGATTGCCAGCTTAGGAAGTCTGTGCCGGTGTCGATGGACGATGAGGACTTTGTCTGTTTGGCGCGGACTGCGCTCATTCGTAGAGGATGTAGTCCACTCAGTGCAGACTGCGTCCAGTGGAAACAGACTCTGTCTGGTGGAAACAGACTCTGTCCAGTGGAAACAGACTCTGTCCAGTGGAAACAGACTCTGTCCAGTGGAAACAGACTTTGGCCGACGGTACCGGACTGTCTGCTATTGAAGTCGGACGTTGTGCCCCTACTTTGTGACTTTGGCCTAGGTGGTCACTAGTCCCACACTTTGTGCTGAACAGCTGTGACTTGGCTTACCCAGCTCCCTAGGTGGTCACTGGTCCCGGACTTTGTGCTAGTACGACTTTGTGTTGGACAAAAGCGTGACTTCTGTCTGCACAGAGTTATCAAACTCTTTTGACAGACGCATTAGCTAACTAGACTGATGAACTTTACACACAAGGGTGTTTACATTGACTGTTTGTACGCTTTACGTGACACTTCACTCGAACATTTGATTGAATTCAGTCATTATTTGTTAGTAAACCTTTTTCTTATTGTTATGTGTTATTCCAGGCAAATCCTTTTTAATTTATTTGTTTCATCAATTTAATTTAATCCAACTTCATCTTTAGGATTTCTTCATTTTTAATTATTTTTTCTTTGCGAATTATTCGACCAGTCATTTTAATGTGTCTAATATGTATGCAACGTGTATGTAACTAATATGTATCTAATATGTATCAACGTATGCAACATGCATTTGGCGATTTCGAATATTACCTTTCAAATGCTGGTATCAAAATTATTGAAAGAATAAGAAGATTAGAGGAGGCTGGGCTACAGGATATTTAAGGGGTGTTTTGACGGGGAGACTTTTTGACAGGTGAGAGATTTTTTACAAAGGTGAGCCCAAAGTGGTATTGTTAGGCGCATATTCAAAGGGAAAAGTTCGTAGATACTACCGTTAATTTACCAAAAAATTTCGTTTATTTATTCTTGAGCTTCATGCCCCTTTGAAATTATTATTTCTAGGTACAAGCCCGCTCAAAATTTTCTTGGGAGAAGCCCCTCCTGGACCCAACCCTATGTCGAAGTATGGTCCACTGTAATGCTCATGCATTCCATTATATTTGAGTCTGTTCAATGACATTCGTTTTTTTCTCTTGTTAACGAATAGTACAGATCATTAGTAGCTTAGGCTGAACAGAAAACAGTCTCGTAATAAACAGGGATTAAAATCCGATGTAATTCTCATTCCACCTGCTGAAAGCTAACGGTGAAATAATATCTGTAATATTCGATGGTGTGTGAGATTATGGTGATTATTGTGTGGGCTGGATAATCAAGAATCCATATGGTGATTAAGTATAAATAAGGTTGCAGCACCGCTCAAGCTCATACAAGCCTTGATTGAGTGCATAGAAAATGTTGGGACTTTGTACCCTTTGGTTATTCATCCTGGTAACATCAGCGGCTGCACGTAAGAGATCCATATTTTGAAAGTGTTAACTAAGTTCCTCAGGACGGTCATGAAAAGGTTGATCTAGCATTTAGCTTATTGCACGTTATTAAATAGCATATCAATGTAAAAATTCAGTAGTGGGAAGATATATCTACGCACAGGGTGTTTTCGTTAAAAGCCAAGTGACGGAAAGAGTAAACTTTGCTTATAAAGATATGAGTCAGTAAACTACCAGATTGTAAGTACGTGTTCGGTGTGTGATGCCTAGTCTTAAGTTACAAGAGAATAAGGAGCGACCGACTAGAACTGTAGTGCTTAAGCACTGGATTTAAAGTATAGAGCTAACACCACATACACGCTTCATGACTTTATTCTAAGCTTTCATAAAAATATATAGCTAAACTGGAATTTACAAAGTCGCAAAACACGACCAACATGTGCAGGACAATGATAACTACAACAAATGAAAATAATAAATGATAGCAACAATAAAAAGTAATAACGTATAAGTTATACATTAACACGGGGTCCGATTCTGGAGGGGGTCTACCCCGACCTCGGCGAGCGGTCTACCCCTGAAAAATTCCAAAATTTTAAGGGGGTCTGCCCCGAAATTAGCAAAAATTGCAAATTTTTAACGTTTTTGACCAACAATTAGTAAAAACTGACAATTTTTAGCGATTTTTAAAAAAGTTTTTAAAAAAATCGCTAAAATTTGGAATAAAGTACCAATTTTCAGTGAAAACCGCTGAGGGGTCTGCCCTTATTTGCTTTCTGGACGAGTGGGTCTGCCCTTTTTTCCTTTTCGCTGAGGGCGTCTACCCGTTTTTGTCTGTCTGGGGGGTCTGCACCCCTCCATTCCCCCCACCCCACGTTATCCTATAACAATAAAAGGTGACCCCAAAGTGATCCCCCGCCAGAATTTCTACTGTCCGCCAACCAGCACTCCCAACAACTGACAACCTCCCAATATCGTATTTCAGCTCTGGTGAACTACGGTTTCACCATTCCTTCGTCAGTATAACAAGCTAAAGTCTGACCAAAAAATGTAGAAAGCGAAATTGTTTTCTTTATATTTCAAAAACACTTCAAGATAGCTACCATAAAGTATATATTTTCTGAACCGGACTGATGAGATCTTTCTTTTCGTTAAAGAATTTTTTGAAATTTCCCGTGCGATTTCAAAGGGCGCCGCTTTTATATATCCAGAAAGATTGGTACATTTCAATGCCGCGATTTTTTCACGAAAATTTTCTCCTTGCCTGAAAGTCATACACACCAAATTTCAACTTTTTTGATTGAAAATTGCGTGAGTTATTCCATTTTTTCGATTTTCAAAATCCTTTTGATCTTTGCCGCTTTTTAGACTTTGACTGGCTATTACTCGTGACTCGCTCAGTGGAAAAAATTTTCGATTAGATTTTCAGGACCGCCTAGGCATCACCTTTGACCTGTGTATATGTGGTATTTCAAAATTTGAAAGTCGATTTTTTCGAAAAATACCACTTTTTGACCCAAAATTTCGGTATAGCGATTCTAGCAAAAGTGAATAAAAATAGCATAATCATAAAGTTCAATCTGAGGTGAATCCAACGATATAAGCTTTTTGCGGCTGCGACTTATATTGCGCCAGCAATGAATTTTTCAAACAATTTCCCTTATTTCAGGTGGTTTTGGCCGTCTTTGATGTTGCCACCTTTATTTGCATGAGCCAGTGTCAACTAGCATAAACCACCTGAAATAGGGGAAATTGTTTAAAAATTCTTTAAAAAACGCAGCCGCAAAAAGCTTATATCGTTGGATTCACCTCAGATTGAACTTTATGATTATGCTATTTTTATTCACTTTTGCTAGAATCGCTATACCGAAATTTTGGGTCAAAAAGTGGTATTTTTCGAAAAAATCTACTTTCAAATTTTGAAATACCACATATACATAGGTTAAAGGTGATGCCTAGGCGGTCCTGAAAATCTAATCGAAAATTTTTTCCACTGAGCGAGTCACGAGTAATAGCCAGTCAAAGTCTAAAAAGCGGCAAAGATCAAAGGATTTTGAAAATCGAAAAAATGGAATAACTCACGCAATTTTCAATCAAAAAAGTTGAAATTTGGTGTGTATGACTGGCAAGGAGAAAAGTTTCGTGAAAAAATCGCGGCATTGAAATGTACCAATCTTTCTGGACATATAAAAGCGGCGCCCTTTGAAATCGCACGGAAAATTTCAAAAAAAAATTTTCACGATAAGAAAGATCTCATCAGTCCGGTTCAGAAAATATATACATTATGGTAGCTATCTTGAAGCGTTTTTGAGGTATAAAGAGAACAATTTCGCTTTCTACATTTTTTGGTCAGACTTTAAATAAAGTAACTATGCGAAAAGTCATGGGGGCGTGGGCTTCAAAAGTTGGGGCGATTGGGGATTTGAGGGGACAGGTTTATGGGTAGCAGAGGATGACGACCATAAAGGAGAAAGAATGACGATGCTTGAGCACTAGCCTGCACGCTAGTGCGGTACGCAAACAGGACCACGGGTATAAAGACGTCCCAATCACGTTGACTGGAGCTGACATACATTGACAACATGTTATGATGGTTTTGTTGAATCGCTCAACCAGACCATCACATTGAGGGTGACAGGATGTAGTTTGAATCTTCCTGGTATTAGTGAGTGAGCGAGTGAGCATCATAGACGATAGGAACGAAGTACGTCTGACAGCAATTGTTGCGGAGCACCATATCAGCAAACTATTTCATTGGCAAATTTACGCGAAAGCGTTTCAGTTTTGGTGTCGGCCAAGGCTAATGCTTCAACCAATTTAGTCAGGAATTCTGAGAATACGATAATGGATTACATTCCGTTTTCCGTCATCGGTTGAGTTCCTAAGATACCAACAGCCATCCGTTCAAACGGAGCGTTGACAGGAATGGACACCAACGCAGCTTTCAGCTTGCGCTGTGGACCTTTCTTGTTAGACAAGCCGGACAATTCTTACACGACTCTTCAACATCTTTCGTCGTATTAACCCAGAAATACTTCAGCCGAAGTTTATCCAAAGTCTTATTGTATCCGAGATGTCCTCCAAAAAGGATACGCTTCCATCAGTGCCTTCTTCATGTCCTGTACCACCACATTATCGAATACTAGGAATAGTTTGTCTATAGCTTACTCTCATCAGTGCATGTATACTTGCTCTGAGCACATACGGCAAGCTAAATTATTGCTGTTTAATGATCGTCCACAACTTCTACGTTAGTCTGATCAGTGCCAAGGTATTAAAATAATTCAGTCACGGATGACAGCTAAAAACAAGCTTTTAACAAAATTAATCGTGAATTATTTTAGATAATTCACATTATTCGTTAATTTTGAAAACTGGGTCTCTGATGAATATTGAATACAGTACAGGTGATCACAGCTTTCTACATAAATTTTTGTGTCAGAGTTTATTTCATGATTTAAACCTAAAGTTTATCGTTTTAACAAAAACTGTGATTCAATTTAGCTTGGTTTGTCTAGATGAACAGTGTGGCAGCGTCTGCGCGGAAATGCAGCTTATCCGAGCCCGCAGAATGAATCCATCTGATCACATGTCTGCAACTACAGTACTGGAAATAAACGAAAAACAATACGAAAATCAATGGTCTCATGGACATGGTTATTGTACCTCCGCACCAATTCCTGGTCTGGACATGGTTCCATTGTACAGAGGCTATAATACTGATCTGTCAGACTCCTGGAGTACCATAAACAAGCAAGAATTGCTGGACAATGGGTTCGTATCTTGCTTAACGCGTGGAAATAAAGGTTCCTTTTTTCACTAATTTAATAGCTCAGACACATTGCATATCTTCACCTTAATTTCACGAAAAAGGTACATTTATTATTATTGCTTACAGGTATACTCCCGACCCGCATCCACAGTGCTATGTACTTAAGACACATCATGGCGTTCCACCAAGCGACTGGTGGCAGATATACAGATTTGACCATGATACCCACAAAGACAAAATTCTTACGCGAGGAAATATTCAGAAAAGCGATCTTGCAAGAGTAAACGGATGGAAGTTCTTGGGCCTGCAGTTCTACTTGTTCCGGAATCCTGAAGGAGCCTGCACTAAATACCCGGAAAAGTCAACTGGTACGATACACTATTGTATTTTTTGCTGAAGCTGTCAGTTTACTAGCGGCGTCGGAGCCAACGACGAGCTAGTTGTAATTGCACAATTTGTCCATACCTAATAGCTGATCATACTACTTTAAACTAGAGATTTGGTCGAAAAATCATATTGGCAAAACTCCGACCAGATTGTTTTGAAAATCGATTTCTCAAAAACTACTAATTGCATTTCGGAGATTTCTTGCAGAATGGAAATCGCAGTTCTGCGGAGGGACGTTTTTTCTGGTTTTTGCTAAAACATTTGTGGCGGGTGGAGAGAATAATCAATGCGAAATTTAAAAAACTTCGTGTTACCGTTCATTTGGCTATTTTCTCGAACGTTTTGTAGTTGCGACAAAAGATCAAACCCCAAACTTCCATCAGCCCATGTGTCCCATATGTAATAGGCTAAACAGAAATAGTGGCCAATTCTGCAGCTTTGAGACACCCATTTTTATATAACGACGGTGTGTATTTAAGTTTTGTGTCAGAAAAAGTATTTTGCCAGAATGTACTGATTTTATATAAACTTCCAAATTATGTATAAATCACTTTGCAATACCAAAAATTATAACGGCTACACCAATTCAAAAACATTGCACAAAATGGAACCAGTCATTAAGTAAAGAAAGACTTAGATTTCATTTGGGGGCTCCAGCTATGGTCATCAGGCCCCTTAAATCAGGTATCTCGTTATTTAAAAGAAAATGTTCATTATATTGATTAGACATGTCACTATTGCTTTCGCTAGTCAGTAGATGCCAGACTAATCATGTCATACAACACCAGGAGCGTGTTATTTTCGTATTTAGCATTTTTTAATAAGTTCATTATTTCCTTGACATTAATTAACATAACTCCTTGGTAAAGTTGAATAGGACCTTAAAGTAGCACACAATATATAAACAAGAATAAATATGCTTTGATGGTGCGTGAAAAATGCAATTTGGGTAGCATAAGCAGAGGGAAGATTATGTACTTAAACATTGGGAGAGTGAGGTTGTATATTATTACAAGAGGATAAAAGCGCGCTAATGTAGACCTGGTTCGTAGAACAACACATATTTGCAAAATCTGCCCTGGCAGATGCTGACAGTAGTTTACAGTAAGCTTTAGAATCGTTAGAATAACTCTGCAAGAATGTAGCAAGACTCGTAATACTGCATACATAATAATTATCACAATAAACGTACATAATGTTGAAATAATTTTCTCATTAACTTAATGCAGCAACGACTGAAAATTGATGTAACAAATTCCGCAACTTCCGTAACTTTTGGATATAAACAGAAGTCATTCTGGGTCAAATTAACCGTCCGGGTCCTTTACGTCAGGTTGCTAAAATTACTGGATGCAAAACCTCAGATGATTGCAACTTATCTTTACTGGCTAAACGTGCTGTACTTCAGCAGTTACTGCAGCGTAACCAGAACAGACTTTACTATCAATGAAGAAAGTTCATGACACGATGACACGTACATGACACGATGTCGAATGGCATTCTGCGCACCTGCACAATTTCAGGCAATTACAACATATCTGTAGCTAGTTATAGCCCGAGCTGTGTTGCAGTAGCGCTCTACCACAGCACATCCACACGCAAATCATACTGCGAGTGAAGGGAACTTATATCACACTATTTCGAATGCTCTCCTGCGCTTACCTGCAAAATTTCGGACGATTGACACTTATTTGTAGTTAGTTATAGGCCGTCTTGTACTTTACCAGAACTCAATTGTGCATCGCATTCGCGCAGAAGCATCGTCATAGTCATACGAAACGTTCCTATGTTAACTCGAAGAGTCTTAAGCTATCTATATGCACAATTTAATAATGCAGCGTGCTATGATTGCAACATAACAGTACAGCACGATAACACACCTCATAGCGCTTCGATTATGCTCATCGTGTTCAACAATTAAGCAAATAGCCCAAAACGGTATTTTAGACCTATTCGTTACTTTTTTCTGTGAAGTTGGAAATTAGACGATAACAGCCAATTTTGCCGGGCCAAATTTGAGCCTGAGACATTTCCAAAATCAAAGATCGGGCTCTGTTATGCACAAGTATCCCTGTTATTGTTCTTGATACAAGAAACCGCTTTCGAAAGCTCTATAGGCTCACACAAGGGTTGGCACAACATTCCTTGCCCAAAGATCCCTAGACCCAGCTTTAGCCGGCCGCACAGTTATTTGACTAACACCTATGCAAAAACGTAACTTCCCGAAGTAATATACGCTGAGGGTCATTTACATCTTGGTCGCTAAAAATAACTGTGATAAGAGCATGGGCTGGGTCTTGACAGAGCTTGGGTCAAATAGGTCATGGGTCACCAAATGTAAAACAGTTTCTATCCCAGGTAGTATTGTTGCTGCTGTTGTAGATTGCGACCTGCTAGAAATAAATGCTGGAGCTTCTGGAGCAGGCTATAACATCAACTGGGACATAGATTACTACACAGATCCTGGCCAAACTAAATTCCAATTTCACCATAGCGTTGGATTCTGCTCAAAAAATCCGATTCCCGGTGTTAAGATGGCATTACTTAGAAAATACTACGACGGTGTCAACCAATCTACTAAACTAGGATTTACGGCGGATCAAGATCAAGAATATTTGAAGAATGGCTATTACCGTGACACTGAACTATGCTACATTATTACGGATCCAACTGGCCTTAAAGACGGCTTGGTTAAACCAGTATATTTAGTTGAATACCCTCCTTTTCATGGCTGGTACTATGCCGGTACAAAGGCCGACTACGACGCTAGAACAACTGCTGCTCACGTCAACCAATACAAATCAAAGGGACATGGAGTCGTCTTCTACGTTTATGCAAGCAAGAATCAAGTATGCAAATAGTAGCGTCTATCAACAGTGCAAATTGAATAATGAAACAAGGAGTAATATGATCAATGCAAGCTGTGAAACTTTCGTGTATTTAATGAATAAACGAGCATGATTTATTGGTTGGTTGTATTTAGGCAGGTGAAATTCCTAACAAGACCGTGTAGAAATAGAGTTCAACGTGAAAGGATATGTCACTTACACACTTTATCTAAAGTGTTTGACGTTTCACATTCTGAACACAACAGAAATTTAATTAAAGCCGTGCAAAATCTAGGTTGTGCCATGTAAAGCAGAACATTCTTTTCGTGTTTAATAGTAACAGTAGCAGTAAATAATTTTATGTGAGTTCCGAAATTAACTTTGGAAGGCAATGCTCGTTAAAGTTATGGTCGTGTTGTAGTTCAGCATCGCAATACGAGTCGATATGGCACTCCCCTATAATAAACCTCTTTTCCAAATAATATTCCCGAGCTATAGCATTTTACAGACCGCAGCTCAAAAGGGGACCACCACCTTAAACAACCACAGTTAGTAAGCAGTTGTCGGCGCCACTAAAAAGGGTCTCAGGGTATTTTGATTAAAACACATGGATTGAATGGTGATTCTCTAGCTTTCATAGAAAACGCTCCTCAATCGCTGGTAAATCATTGGTCGTGTTTTTGCGAAAACACATTTTTAAACATTAAAGCTTATACGATAGGAATTCGAAAATGACCACGCCTCAGATAATTGGCGTCTGTGGGGTCTTCAAACTATAAAAATACCTTTGGTTTAATGTTGGTGCTTCGGTAGCTCAAGAAATAAAGATTAATTGATTTTAAGGAGAATAATAGTTATTTAACCCCAAAAAACGAAAATTGGCTACATATCACCATAAAAGACAGATGCTTCCAAATGTAAACATGCAGAGCTCAATGAGATCTTACGAACGAATATAAGCATGACTATGCGGAGTTGCGCAAATATCAGAAATTTGCAACTTTTGTTTGGATTGGAGGTATGGGGATTTTGTAGTGCGATTGTGCGGAGGCTGTTATAACATTGAAACTAGTTGTTTTGGAAAGTTACACCAACTTTTAGCTTGGTTTGGGCCCTGTACCTAAAACATGTGCCGGTCAAACTGAATCACCGTCTTAATGCCTCCAAGCGATGGCACGGGCACTTGATTTGCCGTCCCGTCCACGCATGACCATGCATATATTACACTATTTCGAATGCTCTCCTGCGCTTACCTGCAAAACTTCGGACGATTGACACTTATTGTAGTTAGTTATAGGCCGTCTTGCATTTTACCAGAGCTAAATTGTGCATCGCATTTGCGCAGAAGCATAGTTATAAGCGCTTCGATTATGCTTATCGTGTTCAACGTCCACGATAACAATAAAGCAAATAGCCCAAAACGGTATTTTAGACCTATTCTTTACTTCTTTCTGTGAAGTTGGAAATTAGACGATAACAGCCAATTTTACCGGGCCAAATTTGAGCCTGAGACATTTCCAAAATGAAAGATCGGGCTCCGTTATGCACAAGTATCCCTGTTATTGTTCTTGATGCAACAAACCGCTTTCGAAAGCTCTATAGGCTCACACAAGGGTTGGCACAACATTCCTTGCCCAAAGATCCCTAGACCCAGCTTTAGCCGGCCGCACAGTTATTTGACTAACACCTATGCAAAAACGTAACTTCCCGAAGTAATATACGCTGAGGGTCATTTACATCTTGGTCACTAAAAATAACTGTGATAAGAGCATGGGCTGGGTCTTGACAGAGCTTGGGTCAAATAGGTCATGGGTCACCAAATGTAAAACAGTTTCTATCCCAGGTAGTATTGTTGCTGCTGTTGTAGATTGCGACCTGCTAGAAATAAATGCTGGAGATTCTGCAGCAGGCTATAACATCAACTGGGACATAGATTACTACACAGATCCTGGCCAAACTAAATTCCGATTTCACCATAGCGTTGGATTCTGCTCAAAAAATCTGATTCCCGGCGTTAAAATGGCATTACTTAGAAAATACTACGACGGTGTCAACCAATCTACTAAGCTAGGATTTACGGCGGATCAAGATCAAGAATATTTGAAGAATGGCTATTACCGTGACACTGAACTATGCTACATTATTACGGATCCAACTGGCCTTAAAGACGGCTTGGTTAAACCAGTATATTTAGTTGAATACCCTCCTTTTCATGGCTGGTACTATGCCGGTACAAAGGCCGACTACGACGCCAGAACAACTGCTGCTCACTGCAACGTGTACAAATCAAAGGGTCACGGAGTCGTCTTCTACGTTTATGCAAGCAAGAATCAAGTCTGCAAATAAAAATGGTCTATCAATGGTTGTAGAAAAATAATAGAGCCAATTTGAAGTGTTCGTATATTAAAGAATGTATCTGCATGACATAAGTGTTGTTTTTATTATTCTTGTAGTTGACGTTCCCAACAACAATTGATAAAAACTTATTTTGAAATACTTTGAAATCGATATCCGTCATTTCATTTCATCACTACATTTCAAATTTACAATTAAATAAGTTAAGCTCGCTATTGCTGAATTGCTAAGCTAAATGATACCTTTTGTTTGCGCTTACAAAGTAAGGAAACTTAAACCCTTTTAGGATTCAGGTTTCAAAAACAACAGAAATTCTCAAACGTAGAGAGAAGCGTCCAGTTAAACTGAAACATTAAGCTCTAATATTTCTTATATATTCAATACCCCATGGTGCCCTTACGGCAAGATGTGAAAAAGTAGATTGGTTAGTTGCTTGGTTCTCTCAGGCATTAAAATAAAAATCTGACACACGAAAAATGACCACATTTTCCGTGTGCTCCACACGCTGACCTATAGTTAGAGCCAAAATAACTCTCCAACAGTAACACATCCTCATATTAAGCCTTTGAACTGAATAAGATTAACGACATAGTTCACCAAATATGTAAGTTGAAAACCATCAGAGGGAATCAGGTAGTGGCCACAACAGACCCACCTAGATGTTGGAGGCTAAGTTAGACCTATACTTCATTTTAAAGACTTAACTGATTACATTCACCGTGGGGCACTAGCAAACAACTGTATCTAGCATATCACCACTTGACTACTCTCATCAGTTTTATGCACCAATTTATCGAAAGCGTAGTATTGACCGAAGCTTTGCTATGATATAGTGGAGAGACAGGTCGAGGATCCTACCCTCTGGATTGGCTTAGCAGAATAGTAAGAATATCAAAACGTGGACACCAAAAAATCCAACCAACCAAACCGCGCCACCGGGTTTCGAGACAAATTTGGTCACTTCGTATTGCAATGCCTGGCTGCTACTTATTTATTGGGTTGCCGCTTTTTTACAAAAAAGGCAACCCTTTCATCTGGGTATGTCCGTTATTTATTTATATAAATCATCATGTCGTTACCACCCCCTGTCCCCCGCTCCTCTAATTTTTGCTAGGGTTGACCGATTGGGATAAAATTGTGCTAAAAATGTTTGGGGTGAGGTGAAATGTTGACTGAAGCGTGGGGGCTCTCCCTGTTGCCATATGGGAAAGTACTCGATACGTTGATGCTGCAAATAGTCAAAACTGAAAGTAGTAGAATCCTCCTACTAATATGGGGCACATTGCGAAACCTCTTATTGAGTAGAGAAAACGTTGTAAGGACCAAACCAAGAAATGTACGAAAGGTGAGTTACAAAATGTTAAACTTAAAGGAATTAATATGGAACAACAGCACCAATTTCTCAGCGATCCATCTTATCGTTGGACTAATTCAGTAGAACATCCATAAAGAATAAACCATGACCTTAAATTCGATGCTTTGTCCTTCTCACCCATTAACGGTTAAGGTGCTATTCAACAATTTGAACCTGAGTTGACTTGTATGTATTCAAAAAAAATGCGAAATGAAGTTACAAAGCGACGGTCTTTCTTCATTTCTCGCTGAAATTTTTACAGATCTAGGATAAAGGAATATTGCCCCTATTTGTGGCCAATTCCCCTTTAAGTTCTGCCACTGAAAACTGCAAGTGCTACTCTTTCAGTTATTTTATAAAACGAGGAGAATTATGTATGTTTGTTAATGTTAGTTAACACGACAAAAATATGTTCCCAAGTTTTAAATATAAGCAAGTTCGAAATATTTTATTATTATAAATTTTCAAATAATTATGTTTCAGTTCTTGCCATAGGGATCTTCAATTTTGATATTTAGCATGACTTCTGCGATAGCAAATTTTTGAAATTCCAAGCATCCGACCCAGTCTCATAAAATGCGGATATTTATAATTGAGGAAATGTGTTTAGTTTAGTTTGTGGAATGTTTAGTTGATTTAGTTAGTTCATATGTTTAGTTCATGTGGAAATGGTCTGAAAGATCCTCGTCTGTGAAAGTGGGGTAATGAATAATGCAACCAATTTGCATATGGTTGACCGACTTTGAATAGCTTGGACCAATTTTTGAGCTTAGTTCGTTCCATATGCATGTGTAGTATGTAGATGCGTTGAGCATAAATCTTTGTACTCTACCAAACCAAATGGTGGTTCATCTTGGACGGGAACACCGAAGGGTAGTGAATATACATTGGCTATTAAATGTTGAAAGAAGGGAAACCAGGAATTACAGGAAATTGCTGGAATTTGGAGTAAAACCAGCCATGTTCAATCTAGCAAACCCTCTTTGGAAATGCACAATATCCACCATGATTGGGTGGGGAATATGGTGAGCCAGATCAAGCGAGTGCGTTCAAGTTGAGCCAGCGCAAATCAGCTTTTGCTTTTGATCTGTTTCACCACCACCAAACTCAATGAGTCAATGAGTCGACAAACTCACTTTGGCTTAGTGATAAAAGTGATAAACGCTACTCCCCTGATATGCCGGTATATTTAGCTCTAAAAAGTATTTTAACATGGCTGGTTGCAACCTGCAATTTAAAGGAATAACAGTTTTATGGCATTAAGATTGCAAACACAGTTCCTTCACAACTTATGCATTTACTGTAGCTGTTTAACGCATGTCGTTATTATTCTGAATTTGTTTTGGCAGGACCAAGCCAATATGTCCACATTTCTCC
>JASAND010014533.1:0-12016 GCA_030248195.1 Trissonchulus latispiculum
ATTACCAAAACAAAAAGTAAATGAACGATGCCTGATGAACCCCTCCATGTCAAATCCTGGATAGGCCGTTTGAAGTTGTAGGTAACCGAAAGTTGTAGGTTCCATCCCAACTTGGCACAGAAGTTTACGAGTCACTGGAAAATGCGTGCGTTTAGGGCATGGATGCGTGTGTGTTGGGACGTTTAGCCTCTCTCCAGGAAGCGAAGCCACCCTATCTTCCAACAGAGCACTCATCCGCCACCAAAGACTTAGTTTTTTCTTGGATTTTTGACAAATTTTGATTCCAGTTTTTTGGTACGAAGCTGCACCCACTCCCCAAACTTTCCCTCTTGCAGATGTCTGGAACTGACAAATGCTTCTTCCCTTCGTTCAGTTATCTACTCCCAGTTCCCACTGCATATTACATACCTACCACACAGCCTAGTTTCACTATCTGTTATCAACTCGTGGTACCAAGAGTACTATACAATAAGAGTAGGCGTCACTAGGCAAGCTCGCTGCTACCAGAGCGAAAACAATACTCTTTTGGCTAACGGCTCATCCCCCCCCCCCCCGCAAATCAAACCCTAGTGACCCCCCCCGCACATCAGTACCTAGTAGAAACTGGGGGTACGCTCACTCGCTCTACGTTTATGTGCTTAAGCTCAAAAACACAAGCAGTAAGTGTGCTTTTCTTGTGCCTGCTTTGAGCTTTAGAACGTAGCGCACAAAATTCTTTGAAGTGAAGGGTCTAATTTGCGGGGGGAGAGGGTGGGCCGTTAGCGAGCAGAACATAGTTTTTGCTCTCTGATAACATAGAGCTTGCCTAGTGGCATACTCTTATTATTATGTACTCTTGGTGGTACATGCGCTGCTTCTGCCCGCTAACGGCTGGCGCTCCCGTAAACATTTTACTACACCTGCTTTGCTACACCTACAGAAACCAGTATATACTCACTAGTAGTATGTCTCCAGTAAAACGTTCAATTCCCACCGGGAGAACGCTGCGTTGGTTTCAGCAAGCAAGGTTAGAGCCAGAGAGCAAAATTGATTCTACTGTCTACTCGTCAGCTCTCAGCGCACAAAGCAAATACCAGGAAGTGACAACAAAAAATAAAATTGTCACATTCTCATCTATTAAAACTATTAAACCCCCTCTACACTTTTAAAAGGCAAAAGTAAAGATGCCATACACTGTTCCTTCGTGTGTCAAAGCAGCCGACAAGAGACGATGAAGCTTCTCATACGACTCTTCGCTATATATTGTTTCACTGGTCAAAATTATATCAACTCTAAAACAAGCAATGGATTTTCAACGGAAACAGACGAAGAAGCAAGCAAAAAGAAGCAGGGTACAGTGTTTTCGTGTTCTGCTGTCGCACAAGAATTTATTTATTTATTTATTTATTTATTTATTTATTTATGTAGTCACTTCCCACCCGCTAGCTGGAGAGCTGTCGCGAGGCCCCATAAAAGGACACCTGAGATAGACAGCAATGTGGAGGCAAAGCTGTCGATATCAGATGTAGGAAGCGCAAAACACGGAGAGTCAGCCCCGACATCTTTGCGTGTAGAAAAGCAGAACAAACCACAAATGACCTGCTGTCGCACAAGAAATCTGTTATATTTACAGGTGTCAGATGGTGTAGTCAAGCGTAAAAACCCACCCGCTAATGCGGAAAAAACCCACTGTCAGTGTGAGCTACCGGTATGAGCTATATAGGATTTTAATAGCCTATCTTGAAGTGCGCCCAAAACTACGCTGGATGGTATATTTTGTGACCCCCGATGCTTCCCTGCAAATTTTTGGAACTTTGAAATTATTGGAAGTTAGGGTCCGACCAATTGCCGAAATTTGGCCAACTTTGCCGGGCTAACCTGAACTACTTGAAAGACCTAGACCAAAAACGGATTATATGCATACTGTGTTGGACATCTATTGCGCTTCATGATGATGCCACACCGCTCTAACTCCTTCAGTATGAGCTGGGGGTGACCTAGAGTTGGCGGGAAAAAACCCAGGTCGGGAAAATCACTTTTCAAAATTAAACTATTTTCCTAACCGTTAGCAGGAAAGGTCAAACTAAAATGCGTTTTCTACACAACGAACTGCTGAAACTGCCACAAATAAACAATTTTAAAAAGTTTAAAAAATTTCCTATGTTTATCCATGTGTTAAACACTGTGTTTTTTTCGTCCAAACTTTTTGCGGTCCGTGGCGCAGTGCCCCAAAATTTTTTGCGTAATTTGGAAAAAACTTGCGCCACGCCCGTTTTGGCTCAAAAACCGATTTTTGCGTTATTTTCTACTTTATTTAACGTTTTAAAGTATTTTATATGCTTAATTTATCGTTTTGCCGACGTCAGAGAAGAACCTTAACAAATTTTACGCAATTCTTAGCATGAAAGTGCGTGTACATATACATGAAAAATTTATCAGCAGGAATTTGTTCGAAATTGGACTTCGGACCTGTGGTTTTTAGTGTGTTTTCGCAAGAAATTAGTCTTCTGAAAAAATTTTCGCGATTTCACATCTTTGTTTACGACGAAGAAATACAGCATATTTTTTACTCTTATCTAATTTTATAGTTTTGACGACATTCAGCACAACAAATAAAGAACTGAGACGAATACGCTAAAGAAAAAACGCTAACGCTAAGAAAGAAATATGAAAAAGAAGATGCGCCGAGGCCGAAGGCGCAAAAATGTTTCAAGAATGTATTTTGTAACGTTTCAAGAAATTAAAAAGTTGCTTCTGAAACCGAACACTTTGATGTGTTCCAAAAAATGTTAAAAATTGTGCGGTCAGGTCCGAGATGCAGGTTTCGTAGAGCTGCCCAAATTATATCTAGAATTTTCATTTTCAATTAATGTATGTACGTACGGTTCCTGCACTTTATGTGTTGCATAAAACTTTGATGACCGAAACAATTTTGCAAGGCACTTTTGAATAGTGAAAAGCAACACATAGCTGATAGATAAAATGCAACACCTTAGCACCAACATCAACAACGGACAACCATATTAATAAATTTTTGGAGTAAAGTGAAGTAAGCAAATGTATACATACGGCGGGGGCTGCAACCCCCAAGAAAAAATTAGGAGAATTTTAAAATTTTTAGCTCCAAATCGCACTTTTCAAGCATAGTTTTGGCTCAAAAATTTTTGCGTACTGTGGCGCAACGGCCCAAAATTTTTTGCGTATTTCGGAAAAAAGTGCGTGATTTCGCAGTTTGTGGCGCAAAAAAACCCAGGTTAAACATACAACGTTTTCAAATATGGCTACAATTTCTGTATAAAAACTAATGTATTTGGATGCAGCTATACTAAAAACAACCCGCTCCTTCTTTTGAAACGGTTAAAATGCTGCTGCCAACATTCCAAAAAATTTTCAGGGGGTTTTCCCGCAGTGTGTTTTCCCCGCCAGTTAGGAACAATTTTGCTCGCTAACGGCGAACCATAGAAGAGTGTTCTATAGCTCATAAGAAAGCTTACGACTAGGCCTAGCTGCCGGTATGATCAGCATTTCGATGTTTCAAACCACTAAAAAATTCTGGCCAAAAATCTGAAAAGTGGGTTTTTTCCAGCTTGACTATAAGAAAAAGGGTTCTTTTTCTTTTACACGAGCGAACAGCACTCGAATCATACGTTTCAACTCTGTAAACTAAAATTAATTAACAGGCTATATGGTTAAATTCTGTTCCTATCTGAATCCAAATTATTTCAGTATGAGGCCATTATGTTTTCAATTGTTAAAAAAAGCATAAACAAACACGGTAGAAAGATGTGGCAACAACTTACTTGTTGTCAGCATTGGCAAAGTAATCATTCGCAATAATCTCCCAATCGCCATGAATGAACGTACAACGTGTCTCTGAATTAAATCCATTCAAGACAACATTTGGTTTTGTCACATGACTGAGAACTTCCGGATTCCGAAAATAAATAGAATCCAAAATCAAAATACCGTATGTATCCTCAAATTATCTGACACCAGCAATATTTGCTAACCAATCAAGCAGTAACGTTTTCCGGGACCTCTTGGCAGTTGGCATTAGGGCTGCAACAGTGGCTGACCCTGGTCTTTTTGTTGACCCTTTTGTAAATTTTTGTCGCGTTTGATCAAAGTTTTGCAATTTTGGAAGGGAAAATCCTGTTAAAATTCTACGAATTGTCAGTTTTCATTTTCAAACTATTTATAGAAAAATCCCAATAACAAGGAGTGGATATTTGAAAATATTCCATTTGGTCCTCCTAATCTTCAGTTTCTAATCCGGCGAGGACCACAGTGTATCTCCAGTTTTATTCAAGAAAACTGAGCACCGTAGGTCCATTGCATACATTAACCTGGCACAATCTTTACAACAAATTGTATATAAACCGTATCGTTCTTTGTTCTAGAGGTAGGTAGCTGGGCTTTTTGTACTGGAGGGGACGGACGGCCCCCCACCACTTTTTGGGTTTCCCCACTAGACCCCTACCCCCCCACTCGGCCCCACCCCTACCTTTTTGGCTTCCCTCACCTGACTATAAGGTACCCAGAAAATGTCAAATTTTATGGATTTTTGTTCAAAATAAATGTTCAAAAATTTTCCGGTCTAAACTGCCGGAGTTTTTTGGTCTAAACTCGTCAATTTTGGTACTCATAATCAATGTTTGCGCGCTTTTTAGCATAGTTATAGCAGTATCTGTAGAAAACTGGCTATTTCTACTACATTTTTGGCGATTTTAGACCATTTTGGATCCCCCAAATAGTGTGTCTGTTTAAGGAAGGCAGCATGACGGAATGCAAAAAACTATCGTGCAATTTCTTTGTTAGATGTGGAGTACAAGATCTTCGAGCCTATCTGCTAAGACAGAATCTGCTAAGCCACGGACCCTTACCTCCGGAAAAATCAGGGCGGTTTCCGTCCTGGTCGCGGTACAATTGATCGAATTGCGTCAAACCATGGAGCTTAAGCATGAATAGCCTCCACTGGTAGCTTTTGTCGATTTCAAGGCGGCTTTTGATTGCATTGACCGTTCTCACATGTATATGCCCATCCCGGATTGCCCGACAAAGTTGTCTCACTGATCAGACGGCAGGAAGACGGACGGAGAGCACAGCAGGAAAGAAGCAAAGCACAGCTAAAGTCGCTCGGTCAACTTTGGCTGACCAAGCTCCAATTCTGCTGAGAGGTCAAGCACTGAAGTCTGTTGATGAATTTTGCTATCTGGGCAGCTTTCCCAGGGCCGATGGAAATCCCCCACCCCTGAAACTAGATCCAGGATCGCCAAGGCCGAGAACGCATTTTCCACCTTAACGGACTGCCTGTGGACAGACGACAGAGTAAGCCTGCGTACCGAGGTGAAAGACTTGGCTCGGCTTCAAGCCTTTGAATTTCGCTGATGGCGACGAATGCTTAACATTAGCAACCGTGACCGGGGGCCAATTTCATAAAACCTAAAACTTGCAACTTGCATATGCAAGTTTTTTTTTTCCTGTATTGCCACACCCCAGTTGCTTTCGCGAGGAGGGGTAGCGCCATACCAATTTTTGTACTGGGTCCACGGTATGGCGCTGAATAATTGCATGTCGCAATTACCCGAGGCGAAGGCAAGGCTACTGCCGGAGCAGAAGTGACCAAGCTGCTTTCACCGCATCGTGATCACCCGTCAGCTCCATTCAAAGGGGTTTCCCCCCTTGAGCGGCCAACTCCTTGAAAAACTCGGATAAGTACAATTACAATTATGGGGGGATAATTTAGGCACAGCTGTACCTATCCTACATTATTCAATTTCCTGTTGTCAGCCGCCAACAGAAGAGTTTGAGACAAAGAATTGAAGAATTTAAGTCACAGAATAGTAAAAATTGATCCGTAGGATCAGAAATTTCATGTTTGCGGCCGATTAGTGCAGATGCTACATTCCATTTCACATCTGATCAGCCTAGTGGTATGCGTCGATTATTGTTGCGCACGGTCTTTAGTCAAACGAATTAATAGGTATTTGAAATTAAATTAAATTGACAATAGACCCAGGGGGACCTTTTTCACCCCCCAAGCCTAATGTCATAAACTACCTACAAATTCTCCTTTTCTCAAGTACTCGACTACTCATGCTAAATTGACCGTCTACAAATTAAATAGGACTGCTGCGAATGCAAGTTAAACCACCCAAGCAACCGCGTACAGAATCTAGTCAAAGCATGGTGAAAGACACTTAGCTCGTTTTGGCGATTCCAAAGCCTTCGAAGATATGATTTAGCATACACCATAATGAGAAGCACCACGTTACCACTCTGCTTTCCCGAGCATTTGCAGTACCACAACCATAACCATGGAAAATTTGGGTGATACATTCCAGAATATTTGATTTAAGCCAATCCAATTTGCCAAAGGATTATCTTTGTTAGAAAGTTTAGTCTTTGTGGCTTAAACAAAACGTGGTTAGCAGATCTGCAGTTTCCAGTTTATATTGCAAATATGAACAGTCGACTTCACGTAATTCTCAGTAAATTAGCTAGGGAATAACATTAATTCAAATAGTTTAAATGGTCCTTTTATCAACGACTAAAACAGAATTCCATGTTTTACATTGTTGGTTGGTAAGGTCAAACTTCTGGAGTTCAATCAATTTTGTTTTAATTCAGATAATTCTAAAATCATAAACTTAACTTAATTGTAGTGGCACGGCCGCTTCTTCACGTAGCAGATCAGAACCCAAGTTTTTAGTTTCAAAACCAACCCTGAATCAAATGGGTTAAAACCATATGCAAGTTGCAACTTGCACATGCAAGTTGCAAGTTTTGCAAGTTAACTGTTTCATAAAACTGCAAGTGTTACTTGCGGACTTGCACTTAAACCGCAAGTTGCAAGTCCGCAAGTTGCAAGTTGCCTGACAACACTTGCACTTTAAATCTGTTTCATAAAAACGGTCAGTACTTGTACTTGCTACTTGCACTTGCAGTGCAAGTAGTTGAGTGAAATTTTACTCAACGTTTTTCAGCAAGTGGGATTTTTAATGATATTTGAAGTTTTTGGAATTTTTCGTTTTGCCGGGTATCATTTATTATTATTTTTTATTTTATTAACATTGATTGCTCTAACCGATAATATTATATTAACAACATTTATGATTTACATTTTGCTTTGAAAAGCTGTGTACAAGTTCAAATAAATGCTACAACAAACTGTTATAAACATGAATTTTTTAGTTCTTATTAATGTAATTCATTCCCTAATATTTTGTTATTCATTTGCAAAAACGTTTAGAAATTTCCTTGAAATTTATGAGATCTGAAACTTTTTGACAGTGCAGTGCACTGAAACTATGGATGATGCAGGCAACTCCCTCTGTTGACTTGCACCAGCCTCGATGCTGGCCTTATTGCTGAGTCATTTGACTTTTCAAGAAAAGCACATGTCTCTATTTGTTTGATTTGAATTTTGGAGAAATCGGCTTTTATCCGGCATAACTTGCACTGTAGGTACCCTATACGGGCGAACTTATAATCATTCGAATCGTCTCACCAAGACTTAACTGCTCCTGAGAGTATTATTCGACTCCTTTACGGTTTAAGAGATACCTGCGAAAATTTATTTTCGAGGTCCAAAACTGGCCATTTTCGAAAAGTTAAATATTGCAAGATTTCGACAGTTTCAACAGCGCTTTTCAGTCGGTCAAGTATTGACCATATTTGTAGTCCTAAAGCAGATGTTATGCCAAACAGAGAGTTCTCTGCGGCATCTGCCTACACACAGCAACGAGAATGTGAAATTTTGTAAATCGCAACCGGACTGTTTTGTACACAGCTTTCTCTCAACTCATGCTACTTATAAGAAAACAGCTTTAGACACGCATTTTCGGGACAATTACCGAGGGCTTTTTTCATGGTTTTGCGTTTTGAATTTCCGTTCGAGAGAAATAAGCATCCAAACCTGAAAATTTTTACGAAAATCTGACAAAATGTATATTTTTCTCGAAATCTTGAGCTTACCTGCTCTAAAAGATTTCCGAAAAAATTGCCCTCGGGAAGACGTTTGTTTTAAAGCCTGAGCTCGTCGCTTTTCTTTAGCTTTCCCACATTTCGAGAAATCCACGTTCAAAAATTGTTTTCGTGCTATCGCATGTTCAAGTCGAAGAGTTGAAATGAGACAGGTCTACCTTACCCAGCTGTAACAAGCACATTCTAAGCTGTAAAATGATATAAAAATTATCGTTAAATTCCAAGAATTGGACAAATTACAGTCTTTCAAAGTTTGCTGCAAATACCCGAACCAGTACCTTAAGAGAACATGTTCCCTTAAGTAAAACGAATACGGTAAGTTGGTTTCATTCGAAATGACAACGATTATCCGAAAAGAATATACAATTGGTTAGCAGTACCAAGAGTACATAATGATAAGAGTATGACAGCAGGCACACTTCCTGTTATCAGCCGAAAACCATGCTCTGCACGCTAACGCCCTACCCCCCCCCCCCACAAATCGGTCCCCAGCAAGGTCGCACCCAGGGGGGGGGGGTTCAAGGGGTCTAGACCCCCCCTTTTGGGATGACAAAATGGAAAATTTTTGCAATTTTTATGGCAAAAACAGCTATTTCTAAAACATTTTCGCGCCTTCGGCGCGATAATTTACTTTTTGCAAGAAATTAACGTCCAATGTACTGTTTTTGGGCAAAAATGCAAAAAATTTTCAACTTCTGGGGGGCTCCGCCCCCCAGACCCCCCTTTGCATTTCACCGTGGACCCCCGCTTTTCAAAATACTTGGTGCGGACCTGGTCCCCAGTGACCCCCCCCACAAATCAGACCCCACTGGGTTTGATCCCCCCCACAAATCTGACCCCTGTGAAATGACCCCACCACAAATTGGACCCCAGTGAAATGACCCCCCCACAAATCAGATCCTAGTGAAATCCACTCGGGTCTGATTTGTGGGGGGGGGGGTGGCTGACTGGGGTCTGATTTGTGGGGGTGGGGGTCACTGGGTACCGATTTGTGGGGGGGGGGTAGGGCGTTAGCGTGCAGAGCATGGTTTTCGGCTGATAACAGGTAGTGTGCCTGCTGTCATACTCTTATCATTATATACTCTTGGCAGTACCCGTTCCCTTATATTTGCTAGTAAGTTCAGGATTATCTTTATTCTGAATAATAAAGAATAATAATAGCAGTGAATTAAGAAT
This sequence comes from Trissonchulus latispiculum, assembly GCA_030248195.1. NCBI lineage: Eukaryota > Metazoa > Nematoda > Enoplea > Enoplida > Ironidae > Trissonchulus > Trissonchulus latispiculum. The sequence goes on from JASAND010014533.1 coordinate 9,142, forward strand.
TATTATAAATTATGTTGAAGCTCTAAAAGAAGAATTCAGGGCAAATCTATATTTATCTTGGTTTTGAGGATTTTATTTGGTAGGAGCTGATTCCTGGTCCTTATGAAATAACTTCATAAAAATATTGTTAATTGCGCTGGGCAACAATTAAAAATTCAATCCAATTGATAAGACAATATTCTGAAAAATGAAATTAGTTGGAAGGTTGAAAATAGCTGTTAAAATTTAGTTACAGCTGATCGGTGAATTATCCCCCCCCCCCGAAAGTTTTCACCGGTGATATTTTTCCGGGTGGGAAAGATTTCACCGGTAATATTTTTCCGGGGGCAAAAATTTCACCGGTGAAATTTTCCGGAGGGAAAAATTCTTCGGGAGAAAATTTCACCGTGACATCGCAATATTCACAATTCTTAGCAAAAACTGATTACACATTAGTATTTCTTAATAGCAAGAGTACAGAATGCATAACAGTATGACCGCTGTGATACGCTATGTATTATAAGCGTGGAACATCCTCCGCATTGACCAGAAATCCTTAAAATTTAGCATTTTCTGGACACTTTACGAAGCCCAAAAAAGCCGGAGATACCCAAAAAGTGGGGGCTCCTCCAACCCTCCCCTACTAAAAAATCCCAGCCAAAAGTTTTAAACTGCGTCTCTCACAGACTAAATTTTCCAAATTTTAAAATGCGTTCACCTGAAAGTATGGTCGATAATGCAAAGATGTCTCCTTTCACAGCTAATTGGCTTTAGAAAATTATACAATTTTCCAATATCAGTCTCCTTAAAAAGGTTAACCCTGCAACCACAAGTGTCAGTTGGGACGACAATTGCAAATAATTGCAAAAATGAGCTTTTTCAGTCATCACACACACTCTGACATTATGGCAACTTGTTGTCAAGCATGTTGTCCATTCACCGTTTCAGCTTAGAATCGTTACTAGAGTTAACATTATATATTGTTACAGTAATTTTTATGTCTATTAAGTTTATAATGGCCAAAAATGCTGTGTTCAGAATACGGTTGTTTTGATTTTCGATTCGAATCGAATCAGAAGTGTTGATGAGACTTTTGATTTTTGACTAATCGAACTGAATCAAATAATTTAATTTTTCACAGCAAAAAAATCGAACTGAATCAAATCCAACTGAAATTTTGGGAGCCAAAATCGAACTGAATCAAATCTCCAAGAATCAATAATTTTTATTTTGATGCGATTTTGATTCCCATTTTGATTCAGCAGAATTTATGCCGAAAGCTTTCGCTCAGTCGCGTCTCATACAAAATGTTTTCCACACATAAATCTTTTCGAGTACTGTTGTAAACAGTATGAGTGCACCTTAAGGTTTGTTTGTGCTCTTCACTATGGCAGTACCCACGGCAGAGATACCAGCGAATCTTAATAAGGGATTTTTAGTTTAGAAGACAGCATATTATGTTGGCAGGCTATTACAAAAATAGGTTTATATTGCTTTTGCGTTTCGTGAGACTGCTGTATCATTATTTCCTGCATTAGCTCTAAATTTGATAAAGATTAGCGTGCAAAGAATTCATTAAAGCCAGGAAGTCTGAATTATTTTTTAAAACAAGTCATGAAAATTCAATGTTCTGACTTTGAAATTTGAAAAATCAAAAGTTGCATCAAAATTCAGTTTTGGTAAAAACTGCATCAAAATCAAAAGTCTTTCAAATTGATGAAGTCAAAAATGAATCAAATCAATTCGTTTTTGGGTCCAGAAAATCGAACTGAACCAAATCTGGTGATTTTTCAAAGGCGAAAATTGAACTGAATCAAATCAAAACTTTTGAGGCCGCATCAATACAACCGTAGTTCAAAATCAGTAAAAATGGCAACAAATATAGAAGAAACAAATATAGAAGATTTGGGGAGTTTCGGAGGTGGGTAAGCGGTTATAAACGGGGGAAAACTCAACTTTGCCTGGTGGACGGGGAAATTTTGCTTGGGGTGAGGGGGCAGCCTCTCCAACCCCCAAAAACTCGACAATCGTATGCCCGCAATCTCTCCTTAAATAGTTACAAATTCAAAACAGTCATCAATCTTTAAGATATTAAAAGAATGATAAATTTATGTAATTGAGTTCTAGCATTTTCAAATATTTTTTCTATTTTAGATCAATGATTTACTTCTTAAATTCAAAGTCTTATCAGTTTCATTGAGCTGGGTGTGAAGAAAGCATACAATAAAATAATAGAAGAATAGATATACTTAATAATAGAGTATTAGAAAATAATAGAATAAAAAATAGTTTAAACACGCGCTATTAAGTAAAATTAATAATAGATTCTAAAGTTAACACAAATGAACACTCGACGCTTCAACTTGAACTTGCACTTGCACTTGCATTGCAAGTTCCGCAAGTTGACTTGCAAACTGACCAAAAAACGTCAAGTTGGCTGAAAATTTTTATGAAACACTGACAACTTGAACTTGCAGTTCAAGTGCAAGTACAAGTGCAAGTGCAAGTGCAAGTTGCAAGTTTTTTATGAAATTGGCCCCGGGTTACCAGTCGGGAAGTTATAACCAGCATTCGTAATGGTTCACTATGCTCTGAAGAAGTACAAAGGCGTCGTGATATATACCATGGCCATATACGGCGCAGGCCCGCCTCTTTTCCAGCGAGAAGAGCACTGTCGCCGGACCCTCCTCCCCATTGGAGACGCCCACTTGGTGGTGCGCGGATGACGTGGCAGAGGACGATTCAGACGGAGCTGTCGTGCCCAGCACTCCATCACATTTATCGGTTCTGGTCGTCGGATTGGAAGACTACTCGCTTTGCGATCGATAGGCATTAATGGACTGTCATGCTGAACTCTATCCTCGGAACAACTATCAATTTTTACATCATTTGAAAG
>JASAND010014534.1:0-99462 GCA_030248195.1 Trissonchulus latispiculum
TCCAAAATTGCCAAACTCTTGCCTGGAAGGTAGGCACAAGCAAACTGCAATAACATAATGCAAATTGGTTAGTAGTATATACTTGAATGAAGAATATGAAGAATGCTTTGCTCTCACTAGTCGCTTTGCACGATCTTTAATGAACTTGATTATTTAGGACAGATAACGCCATCAAAAATCATTGGAATTCGTGCCTGAAGAAGCGCCTGTCCTGCGAAATCTTACCTTCAACCTCCTTCAACTATCCTTCTCAGCTGAAGTCGTCGGAACAGGAATCCGATTTTGACAGCGGTCTGGATCGGGTACGTAATTTCGGTTTTTCCGGCTAAGACTGCGTATGATTATTTTTTGTGTTGTTGTGGATGCATTGCAAGAATAATTTTGGATTTGTTGCCTATAAAGTGCTTACCTTTAAATTTACTTTGCTGGCTAATGTGGCAAAGAAAGCTCATTATACCAAATATCAAGCTTATCTTTGTTTTAGTCGGCATTCGATTGTTCAGTTGGTGGGAACAACATGATGCCCACCGATTTGACATCTCCGCAGCGATGGATAATTGCAGAATCTCTTATTTCCCCTCGAAGGTAATTGTGTTGGTATTTTTTGAAAATGTAACATTTTTCTTATTATGACGTATAAATACGTACCTTATCCATTCGACTTATTAGCTAGCATATACTTACTTAAAGAGTACATAATACATAATTATCATAGGGGCCGCGGCAGCGACCCCTATAATATGTGTGAAAAGTGGCTGGAGACAGTGTAAAATAAGCTGCGCAAAATCCTGCGCATATCCTGCGCAGATTTTATGCGCAAATTGTAGAGCATATCGAGTTTAGTATATCTGTGAAGTTTCAGCCCCGTATCACTTACCGTTAAAAAGTGGCGCCCCGGATCGGTTATGGCGGCGATGTTTTTTTTCCGGTTTCTCCTATTTGGTGGTTGTATTGTACATAATGTTCGCCGCTTTCACGTGAACTGCAGCGGTGGGCCAACCTAAAGGGCTATAGGGTCTAGTAGTACCCTCTAAGGAATTTAAGAATCACAACTTTTTTGCGCCGCAGCTGCGCCACAGCGCCGCAGTGGCGCCGCAAAGTCGGCTCATAGCGAAAAGTGCCCATTTTTGTGGTCGTCGCTCAGGTCGAACGTTACGAGCTGGAGATGATTTCTTTTTATATTCAGAAATTATATATACATGTATTGAACTAACTAACGGTCCAGGTTGCGTTTCTCTATCACTTCCGTAGCGACCACAGTGACCAGTCGAAAATGGCGAAAATTTGAAAAATGAAAAATCGAAATTTCTCGCTATCTATTCAACTTTAAAAGCTCAGACCTTCCATACAATGGTTTTCTGGCACAGAGAATCGATTCCCGCAGTCAGTTTTACCTTCAGGCTTACCCATCTTACTGTGCTGATTCTACTTTGCCGTCGGGAGGGTCAAGTCGGAAACCGCTTCCTGGAGGTCCATGGTAGGCTCTACCTGACCTGTCAAAACTTTGTCTATAGGGGTTTTCTGGTGTGCCCAGCTCATTCCCGGTATCCGTTTTGCCGTCCGACGTGCCTATATTGCTGGGCTGGTTCCAGTTTGCCGTTTGAAGGGTCAGTCGGATGGGGGGTCAAGTGCTCGAAAATAAAATTTTTCTAAGTGGTCAAATTTGGTATCAAATGAAAGCCCTAAGTGAGCTGAGCAACTTTTGTCGTAGAACTGCATACCCAAAGTGGCTGTAGAGCGCTGTGATGGGGTGGGGTTCGGACTTAAGAGATTGGGTGAAAAATAAAATTTTTCAAAAGTGGTCAAATTTGGTATCAAATGAAAGCCCTAAGTGAGCTGAGCAACTTTTGTCATAGAACTGCGTACCCAAAGTGGCTGTAGGGTGCTGTGGTGGGGTGGGGTGGGGACTTAGGCGATTTTAGGTCAAAAATGGAATTTTTCAAAAGTGGTCAAATTTGTGTCAAATGAAAGTCCTATGCGAACGGAACAACTTTTGTCATGGAGCCACCCACCCAAACTTGCTGTGCCAAATAACGTGCCTATGAAACTTTTGTCTTTACTTCTTCAACCGAAATGTAACGGATATAATATAGACACTGCCAACACACACATATATTCCAAGTTCAATACAGCTCCACTGATGAGCCGCCTGTATCGTGAATCCTTCTGCAGAGGTCGGAAGAGGTGTGCACTTTCTAACATAGGTTGTTGGTTGTTGATTTGTTAATTTTGCCCATGAGATAATGCACCTGCTTATAAGCAATGTTTTGGCGTATGAACAAATGTAGCTTTCATTTGTTCTTACAATACTACCATGGCTCCTAATCGACACCAAGACAAAATAGGATGCGTGGTATGTATCCCTGTATATGATGTTTACTACATATTATCCTCTTTTGTGCGGAGCATTTTTGTTACTTGTAAATGTTTTACTCCTGCTTAAACGTAAAACAGTTCAGGATATTTTTAGGTTTTTTTCCGTGGGAGGGGCTTCCGCCCCCCCCCCACCCCGGGCCTGCGGGGGGAGGAATTTTCGGGGTGTGGATTTTTTGTAAAACGGAGCCAAAAATAGGTATTTTCGACGTTTTTTGCACGTATCAACTCGAAAACTTCTCAAGATGCCAGAATTTAAGCTACAAATAGCTATTTTTACAAAAATGTTTCCAGCTAAGCCGGAAAATGTTTGGAACTTTGCCTATTATTGGCGAAAATTTGGGTCCCCAAAAATTTCTCGGGGTGGGAGGCAAATATCCCTGGAAGGGCAAGGGGTGATGTCGGGGGGGAAGGCATTTTCGGGGGAGGTCAATCCCCCCACCTGTAAAAAAATACATTGAAACAGTTAGGGTCACCATTCATCAACAAAGAAAATATTCATGTGTTATGTATGTTTTTGCACGTCTTGTGTATGATTTACGTATTTGCTAAAGAAAATAACATGCCAGGATGTCAGGCTCCTATCTAGAGTTTTGAAAATACAGCGGGGGGTCTGTGGGTTGTAGCTGCAAGAAGTATTGCTGCATGTGGATACCAGATATGAAATCATGACTGTTTTAGGGCACTTCCGGCTAGGGTATGTTCTAGCTCGGCGGAAGATAGCGGCGTTGCCGAAGCCTCGGACCACATGCCTGCAAGCAGTTCCTCATCTCTGACTACGCCGAAATCACAGATGTTGGCTAGTCGTTTGAAGGGAACTCTTGGTATTATAGCGGGGGGCGATAGCGCTCTCCCCATAATATGGGTGTAAAAGGCTCAGCGCGGCCCTTAGAGGCCCGTTCGAGTACCGTGACAGCAAAATACTCAACCAAACTAGACAAATTTGGTATCGTTGGAATCAGCACGACGAGTACAACAAGTAGCAAAAAAGTTTTGATCAAAATTTTCAACTTTGGAAATTTTCGCTTCCGGTCAAGTTAGGTCCGTTTGTTTTTTTCCGTACAAGTCACGCTTGGGGAAGCACTTTTAGTCTAACTCACAAACTGAACGATCTGGGCATTTTCAGCCGATGAAGTTTGGTTTTTCTGAGAGTAGTATACGTATGTGATAATGTACCTTTTGGACAATTTTCGGACGCGCGGCCAGCCACCTGTGCGGTAGGCCAAATGTGACCTCACCGCTAAGCTGGTCAAAAAAGGCCAATTCTGTGTCACGGCTACAGGGCTCAGGGAACAAGCTAGAGAGACGGGGCTTATTGCATAAGAAACTTTGGGACGGTCGGGTACGTAGCGTGTCATAACCGAGGCGATTTTCGATATCTGGCCAGGATCGTTCAGGCGGCCGGCCCAAAGTTGGTCCGGCCAAATGGCCATTTTGGAAAAATTTCCCACTCCACAGAAAATAGTCAAAAATAGGCCTAAATATGCTGTTTTGGGCCATGCAATGGGACGCATATAAGGGTTATCGGGGTAGCTGAACAGGATGAGCATAGTCGCAGCGCTGTGCGGTGCTGCTACAGTGCTGTACTGTTATGCAGCAACCATAGCACGCTGTTCGTAGACTTACTGTAAACGGCTAAACATATGAAACTTGGTGATAATTGTGTCTGTAGTAAGGGGAAACTATAGCTACGTTAGTTGGTGTACTCTCTAGCTTCCACCGTGCTGTATGTGCTGTGCCAAAACACAGCACCGTCGATAACAAGTTATTCATTTGTCACTGGCATTTGAAATTCGGCATACAGGTAGTTTAGGACATGACAAACTATTATAGATACCTTTCGTGTACTTATTACGATGGGCTGCGCTCCAGTAGAGTGCTGCTGAACTACAGCACGACCTATAACTAGAGGCAGATACGTTGCAATTGTCCAAAATTTTGCATATAACTGCAGAAGAGCAATTGAAATCGTGCCTTATAAGTTTGCGTCATCGACAGTATAATTTGCATCTGGTAGCGCTGCAGTAGAGTGCTGCTCCAGTACAGCAACTAGCAACAGATAATAGCAATCGTCTGAAATTCTGCAGGAAGTTCTGCAGGATAACATTACAAATCATGCCGTATAAGTCTACTACTTTGGCAGTGACGTTTGCGTCTGGTTGCGCTGCAGTAGGGTGCTGCTGAAGTACAGCATGGCTTATAACGAACTACAGATAACTTTCTGCAACTTTCTAAAATATTCTTATTTGTAGTGGATGAGGTTTTTTCTGCCAAAATCAAGAAAAATGGTGAAATTGGTACTTTTCAAGCTTCTTTGTTCCATGGCTTGGTTGACTGTTACGTAATTATTAGGTGAATTTTTTTAAAGTTTCTTTCATAAAGCCTTAACATTTTTGCTTAAGTTTTACTGAGAACCTTAAAAATGACATACAGAATAGAAAGTAGGACAAGAATAAAAATGCTCCGCTGGAGCATGAAAAATGCAATATGCGTGACATTAGGTTTTAAGCGGACAGAGGACTACGTTTTAAAACGGGAGGCGCAGATTGTAAATGCTATGTGGATTAGGTTAAAAGCGCACTAATATGGACCATCTTCGCTGATCAGCCCATATTCGCGGGTAGGCATGCTCCACTCCACATTTGACCTTTACTGTCTTAAGTCCGAAATTCGTCAGTTTTCCAGACGAGCTCGCTGATTTTGGAATATGCTTTATATACTTCAAGCGTTTTATAGTGAGCTGCCAGAGCGGAATTTGTGACACCAATTTTTACTGTATATACCTTAACATAATATGTTACATAATAACATATTATGTTGTATTAAGTGTTGGATTATGCATTAATTGAATTAATTAAATTATGTTGTAAGTTGTATTAAATTAATAGTCACTATTAATTATGTCAGTATTAAGTTTTACGAACACAACTATATAGTTGCAGACGCAGAGCTATGCTCACATATTGATAAACTGTTATATACTGAAGAAGTGCCACCAGCATCAGTCCGGGCAGTTTCCGCGAATATGCGTTGTTAAGCGAAGCTGGTCCATATTAGTGCGGTTTTAACCTAGTCCTCCTAGCATTTACAACCTGCCCCTCCCATATTAACGTTTTAAAACCTACATAGTCCTCTGTCCGCTTAAAACCCAGTGCCACCTATATTGCATTTTTCATGCTCCATCGGAGCATTTTTATTCTTGTGTAATTTCTGAATTGGGTCAGTTCAGTAGCAAGCAATGGTTGATTGATCTTGCTTGTTTCTTTTTTCGTTCCAAGTTGCACAAATAGGACAAATAAATAAATTCCAATAATGTTGTTGAGGAAACTGACAATTTTCCAATTAATTGTGATATTCTGCTGTTGCATGATATTTGCACGATGCACCTGTGCAACACTAAAACGGATTAGTGCTCCTTTTTGCCAGGATATTTTTACAATATCGCCCTCCAAAATTGCCTTAACCTTCCCCCACCCCGAAATTCCATCCCCCGGGATGTTTTGGGGGCCCAAGTTTTTGACAAAAATAGGCAGATTTTCACACATTTTCAGGGTTCGCCGGTAATTTTTACTGAAAGATTTCTACCTTTAGCCAGGTATTTTTGAGAATTTTTGGCGTTTATCCATGCAAGATGTACCAATTTAGTACTTGGCAAATGGCTATCCAGAAATTCCCTCAAAAAGTTGTTCTACAAACGTACGCTAGTAGCTACTGCAAGAAGCCTTGTCCTTATGTTTTATTGTTTTAGAATTTAAATTTGATGGTCAATCAATTTCGTCCTTATGTGGTTCAGGATTAATTAAGATTGGATCTCCTGAGTCTGTAGCCATCTGTAGAACGCCAAATGCTCTTCGCGAAGTGTGTAGACATTTTACAGTTTTTATAGTGACTTAAGTTTTTTACAGCTATAAAATGTGCTTAGAGCGGGGACTTCGCCAACTTGGTCCTCCAGACATAAGTTGCCATGTTTTCATAAAGTTGACTGTACTAGCTAAAATCTGTCCAGAAAACTATTAGTCGAATTAATTGGGTTTAGTAGTTTAGACAGCTTTTAAAAATAATTTTTCAGAGATGAGCATTTTGGACCGCCATTGGCGACGTGATAATGACTTGAGATAAACTACGAAAGCTGTTAAAATCGGTTAAGTTTACAGTTGAACTAAATTTAAACATATTCCTACCAGTTTGTGCATCCCCGCTCTGTAATACTTGTCATTGTTTTTCGTTTTAGGTTAATCGTCGAACGTCTTCAATGTCTGATACCGCCTCTGGTGCTGGTGCTGCCAATTCAACACCTGTCCAGGACCACCCTTACGGAGCCATTGGACCGGAGGGTGGTCATGTGACTGGAGGTGGTGGCCGTGCTGCGTTTGAAGTGCTGCGAACTCCTCCCGCTTCGCTGTCTAGCAACGGGACGGGTGTGCGTCGACGAACTCTTACCGGTGCGGAGACTCCGATTCGCAGTGACACAACGACGACGTCAACATCACTGGCGACATCCATTCGACATCATTCGTCGTCCCTGGATCAAAGATCAGCTGGTTCTGATCCGATGATCATGCCCTCTCCTGTTCTAAAGGTTAATGTTAGAACTTTGTTGTTTCTTTTCTTTTTTATTCGTTTATTATGTCTTCGTTTTCTTCTTTTATTGCTTTGTTGAACAGATTTTTGTGTGGACTGCCTGACACTTTGTCGAAGGCAGTGAACTGGCTAAAATGTATTTGCATTCATCTGGAAGAAGCACGGAAACGGCACTCTAGATTGGGAGAACGCGGAAATAAGCCATTAACGTTTTAAAAATTTTGTTATGAGAAATGATTTACACCTGGCAGGAACCTAACTATAAGTCAGTAAAATAATTGAAAAATGTTGGTGAATATTCCCTTCCAACTTCGTAACTTGCCGTACTGTGTCGTCATAAATTTGAAGTTGTGAAATAAATTTCGATTAATTGAAGCCCGCTGAATGGTAGGCTGCCTTTATATTTTGGTATTTTGCGGGTTTGTTTAGGCAGAACCTGCTGAGTATCGTCCTAGTGAGCTTGATGCGGCCGGTCGTTTCTCGATGTTTCATTCCGCTAATTTAACGTCAACCCCGTTGCATGAAGAGGCCGGAGTGGCTGGTCCACGCATTGCCTATTCACAGCTGCTGCCTACGGGTGACAGCCTCCAGAGTCAGCGCACGTCACTGTTTCATCAGTCCGATCCTGTGTATAGGTTGGATCAGTCCAGAATGACTGGACAGACTCTCAGGTGCGACGAATTTTTTTATCGAAATTCAGAAAATTGTGCTTTTGCTTTTTAACTTCTTATTGGACAACCTTAGTTGTCTCCCCAAGTGAACCGCGTTTCCTGTGCCCTGTGCCCTGATTGTGTTTGCACTTACTTGCACTTAATTCCGGAGCTAGTCGTTGCCAACAGCTGTCGGATTACCCTGCGGAATCACACGTCGCCACTGAACTTGAGCCCGATCTTGTGCCACGTCACAAATGAGTTCCCGGAAGCTTCGTGCCCAGACAGCTGCGCCGTACCCACCTTTTACGTGTTTAAGATCGCCTTGTACTGTTGACAGCCATGTCTTCTTAGGGGCAGCACGAACACACTTCCAGCCCGTTGGGTGCAGGTATGTGCCAGATTTTGGCACAAAGCCTTTCCGGAGACAGACGGGCTATGTGGTCCAGCCAGCGTATTTCTCTGTTGGTATTATGATTCACACGTTTTATACCAAGGATAGAGCGCAGGCAGCTCATGTGGAACACTTCGAGTCTGGCAATATTTCTAGCAAGAGGGCTCCAAGTTTCACATCCGTACAGAAGTATCGGGATGATGCTGGCATTAAAATCTTCATCTTGGTGGGAATTGGAATGTTATTGCTCCTCCATAAACGTGCTGCTATCTTTGCCAATTCGCACATCGATGTCTTCTGCTGGAGCAATAGCTGACGCACTTATGACGGAACCTAAATAGCAGAACGATGTCACTACTTCAATGGGCTCACCGTAGATTTGCAGAGTTAGTGCAGGGGTGTGGATGGACATAGCCTTCGTTTTGGAGGGTTTGATTTTGAGTCCCACACTATCAGCAACTCGGCAAAGTCGATCAAGCAGATGTTGCATTGATATGGGGTCGGGTAGAAACAGAGCTATGTCGTCGGCATAACCTAGAATCTACGGTGGGTTTCCCGTGTCTGATCTGCCGCTCCATGATTTGGCGCAAAGCAAATATATATCTGGTCAATGCAACCCCTTCCTCGTCGAATTCCTCCTTGACGTTCACGTAGAGTAGATTCGTACAGATCCAATATCCGCATTCGTATGATACAGTTACAACTTCCGGGTATCGACAGAAGGGTTATTCCGCGGTAGTTGGAGCAGCCAGCCCTGCTTCCTTTTTGAAGAACAGGAACAATGATTGATTTCTTCATTTCAGCAGGAACTTTTTGATTGCGCCAAATAAAGGTTACACAATACGTTTAGATACTGCTCATCGAGGGCTTTCAAAGCCTCGGCCGGTATGTTGCGTGCGCCAGGTGCTTTCCGGAGTTTTTTCAACGGCGACGGCATTTTTCACTTCCTCGAGTGAAGGGATGGATTGATCGACAAGCGGATTTTCGAGTATTTCATTGTCCTCGTCACCACCAGCAGGAGATGCAGGGATTGGGCGATTGAGGAGTTCCCTGAAATATTCGGCCCATCGCTGTGAGCGTTGGCAGCGTTCGTTGATGCTTGCGCCATGTGCATCTAGGACAGTAGATGGCAGTGTAGATCGGGTATGGGCAGTCATTTCGTTGACGATGCGGAAAAGTGAACGGCTGTCTCCGCGGTTAGCAGCGCTTTGGAGGTAGGCTGCGCGTTCATCCTACCAAGCAGGCGCGTAGCCAGCATGCCCCCCCCCCGAAATCGGAGACAAAAGAAAATTTTTTATTGAGTAGCAGCAGCGCGAATAAGTATTTCGAAAAATTTTCGCCTGCGGCGCTACTTTTCAAAGGAAATATCTCAAAAAGCTCCAGATTTTGCCTGAAAATTTCCACCAACTGTTTAGTTGCGGTAGAAGTTTCAGAGCATTTTTAGCTTGCCCCCCTCCGAAATTTTTAAAAGTAAAGTACACTCGACATTGTACGTAAAAGTCATCATTTTACAGCTAATTTAATGTTATAAAACATGCTAGAAAAGGACTAGTTAAAATGTTTGGACCAGAAATCAATCAGCTAACTTTCGCACAGCATGTGCATACTATCCTCTACGGTAATATCCTTATTACAAGCGTTTTCAATTTGTAGAAGTGGAATATCAACCTATTAATGCCTATTCTGCTGCTGCGTTATTGGAGTTGAAAAGTGGTTCGGCTGCACTAAATTTAGATGAATCCAAGGCTCTTTTGTTGTCGTATCAAGCGCACACAGGAATTTCCTTAGTATGGAGGTCTCACAAGACGTATAAGCCAAGGTAATTGTGCGCCAAGCCCTAATTTGAGAACATTATCAACCGCGATATGGTGGGTAAATAGGACTGCCTGAGAGTGAGAAGGAATTCTGTCGGCATTTGGTGCAACGTAGAGAGAAGAAACTGGTCAGGCGCAGATTAGACAACCTCAACTAGTTTTTCAACGTCGTGGTCGTAGAGGAAAACTCCAGCACGGATCCACAGGGTGTAGTATCATTCTGTTACTGTTATCATTATCATCATCCTTCTGGAGCTCTGCTTTAAACTTCACCATTATTTCTTCAATGTACTGTAATTCTTCATGGGAGTCGCAACACAGCTAGCAGCTCTGCTGGCATTTTTTTAGGGTTTTGGAAGTGGGGGGGGGGCTTCCGAAAAGTGGGGGAGGGCGACCCAAAGGTAAAATATACCGAAATTTTTAGCGAAAAATTAGCATTTTTAAGGTTAAAACGCAAAAAAAATCGCTGTTTTTAAGCTTAAAATGAGCTTATAAGTCCATAAATTAGCTAAAAATTGAGAAAATTTTTGAAAATTTAACCTCAAAAACCTAATTTTTTGACACTTTTGGGCGACCCCCAAAAAAGTGGGTGGGGGCTTGCCGAAAAGTGGGGGGGGCTCCGAAAAATGGAGGGGGGAACCGAAAAGTGGGACCCCCTCCCACTAAAAAAATGCCAGGCTCTGTGATACTTTGAAATTAGTAACATCCACCAATAGTTGATTTTGATCGAAAGGACAATAGTAGGGATATTCTATCTTGTATATAGTCAATCGGGAAAAGCCACGTCAAAATTTCGGGGACAAAAGCCACGACCGCTGTGGCCTAACGGATGAAGCTATTGCAGTAATATTTGGCGTGTAGAATCTGACCTCAATATAAGCCCACACACCGATTTTTAGCTTTCTAGCTCTCCTCTATAGTTAACAGCGGGGTGGACATTTTTTAAAACTTTGTTCCTGAAAAGGCGGAAAAACGGTAATGTTTCAAAAATTCATAACTTTAGTGTCAATAGAGCTATCTGAATAATTTCTATTGCAATCAAGAGAGAACATGTCTGGCTTTGTCCTCATACAATTGCAAACAGTTCAGGATGTCACATTGTCTCTGGGCAGGTGTGGCCTTTTCCCGATGATTTTGACCCATCGGGAAAAAAGCCAGTCGCTCGCGAGACCCATAGTGAGCAGTTTTTCGGGATTTCTGGCATGATAACTATTTTGAAAATAATCAGCAATTCAAGTTTTACAAAGCAATACCGTTTTTAGGTACACAGTCCCTTAAATGGGCAACTTTTAGACTAATATGTCACGTCAGTCGTTTTGACCGCTACACTCCACATTTCAACCTGAAACTGGCACATTTGGCCAAAAAGAGCATTACGAATTCATTGGAAACCACTATTTTGTGGTTAGCCTTCGTTTTAGCAAGTTTTTAAAAAATTTGTATGTTTATATACGTTTGATGAAACCTAGCCAGTTTATGCTGCAAACTAAAAAGTTCCATTTAATGCTTTACGAAGGCAATTTGCCTCGGTAAACAACAAATCTAGGGTAAATAAGCGACGCTAAACACGTTGGAACACTCAGAACCTCAGGATGTGCTTCGACCAAAGTGGCTTTTTCCTGATGACTGGCTTTTTCCCCGATTTTGGCTTTTTCCCCAGGAAGTAAATCACAAAGTATTCTCTATTGCTACAGTCCAGAGAAGTCATTAATACATGAAAATAATCCGAAGGGGTTGCCATTCTTTAAACTACAAGAATTTTCCCATAATTCCAAAAATGAGTTCTACATTTCCAAGTTTGAAAAAATTTTCCGATTGACTATATAACAGAGACCATTAAAGAGAGCACATGGTATCGATAAAACAATTTCGGCATATGCTGTTAACAAGTTCTGAAATAAGACCGAAGGAGCCAACAGTGCCGGGAAACAAAGTATTGTTTGTTTGTCTCGGTTTCAGTTTTGAAATCACCCGCCAGAACAACAGCACGACCAGAAGGGATTGAATCAATCACCGCTTGCAGGTCTTTGTAAATATCGTCCTTTGCTGGGCTATCAGAGTCATCATCTGTTGGAGCATATACCGCCACAATATAGGTGCGCACAACACCATCCAGCTCTAGTACTGCTAGCCGCTCAGGCACAAGTTGGAATGAGGAGATTGAGGATTCGAATCGGCTATTGATCAGAAATGCAACTCCATGCAAATGAGTTTTACCCCCGGAATGCAACAGTTTAAAGCGTTCCTAGTTTCTATGGAAGGGCTGTGCGTATGTGAGCTACAGTTGCTAGACAAACAGATTTAATATTTTGAATTCATGTGGCTTACTTGCCCAGTTTGTGACATTTAATTTTGATTTTTGCAGGCCTCCCCCCAGCGACGGTGCTGCTTTGGAGTCGTCCTTCGCCGTTGGTTCTGCCCCGCCCGGTCCCTTATTATCACTTGGTTTCCCTTCTCCTTCCAAATCTGTCAGTCATAATCAACCTGGTGTGAGTGGACTGTTAACTCCGTCCAAAGCTGGGCACAAATGGATTCCGCGAACGCCAACTCCCCTCAAACGGGTCTTTGCTGCCTTTGAGCAGGACAGTTCCTCAATGCATAGTGTAAGCATGGATGGTTTATGTACGTGCGTAGGACTGCTGTTTTAACACGTTTCTATGACAATTTGTGTGCAGGTTTAACGAGTATACTTTAAACATTTTAACTTCTACTGTATTGAGCGAGTAGTAGATTGACTTTTCCACTTCTTTAATTTTATTAGAATTCAGTTTTAAGTATATAGTTATATTACTTGCTGGGCAAATAAGTTGTAGTTGTGCAAGTGAAACTATAGTACGACCAAAAAATGTGTGTACAGAATTTGACCGTTTATAGCAGATTAGACGATGGAGCAAACCCCAACAATGTATATATTTTTAGAATCGTCAGAAACTCGAGATTTCGAAAATCCGGAAAAATCCGGAATTCCGGGTTTCATTCACGGAACATCTAAAATTTTTAGTTTTTCGCCCAATTTTTATCGCAATCAATATTTTGTTTTGACGGTCGAATAGAGCTGGTCCTGCTGCAAATTTTTGCTCTTACAAGTTTTTCACGAAAATGCACCCAATTTCCGGAATTCCGGGGTTTCAAAATTTCCATATTTTAAACATTTTCTCCAATTCCCACAAGATGGGTATCATTGGAAAGCTCTTATCGAGCTGAACAACTTTTGTAATAGGATGAACGCTTGAAAATGCACACAATTTCCGGAATTCGAGAAAACCGGATTATAAAAAATTTCTCCAATACCCTACAATATGGGTGTCATTCGATAGCTCTTGATGAGCTGAACAAATCTTGTAATAGAACCAATGTCTGAAAATACATCCAATTCCCGAAATTCACGAATTCCGGATTTCACTCTAGCTTGGATGGTATTAGCGAATTCCGAGAACTGGGCTCATTTCTGCGAGCTGGTTCTATTACAAGATTTGTTCAGCTCATCAAGAGCTTTCGATTCGAATGATATCCATATTGTGGGTATTGGAAAAAAATTTTTAAAATCCGGAAAATCCGGGTTTCGCGAATTCCGGGAATTGCGTGCATTTTCAAGAGTTCATTCTATTGGAAAAGTTGTTCAACTCGATAAGAGCTTTCGAATGATACCCATTTTGTGGGTATTGGAGAAAATTTTCAAAATCCGAAAATTTCGAAATCCCGGAATTCCGGGAATTGGGTGCATTTTCGTGAAAAACTTGTAAAAGCAAAAATATGCAGCGGGACCGGCTCTATTCGATTGTGAAAACAAATTTTTGATTGCGATAAAAATTGGGCTAAAAATTAAAAAATTTAGATTTTCCGTGAATGAAACCCGGAATTCCGGATTTTCGAAATTTCGGGTTCCTGAGGATTCTAAAAATATATACATTGTTGGGATTTACTCCAAAGGTTAATTTGCTATAAACAGTAAAAGTTTGTACACACGTTTTTTGGTCGTACTATACGTAGCTTCCAGTTGGATATGTAGCCAAGTCGTGAATCAAAGTCCATTCCTCTACTTGTGGTATTATTTGATGATTGTGATAATACTATACTATACTATGCTTTTAAATCGTAGAGTCATTTTCATAATTTAGCCGGAAACTCGAAATCAGTTGGCCCAGGATATTTCAGAGATAATTCAAGAAGAATCTCATTTTGCTGAAAAGGTTTGTGGTGAATTGTTCTTGAAAATTGTGGGATGAGTAGGAAATTAAGTGTAGTTCAACGCGATGGTTGGTTCATTCTTACTTTAGATTAAATTTTTATATGCCGGAACTGATGCTTTTCAGGTTCGGTATAGTGGAAGCTAAAAAGTTGGTTTCTATTCTTTGTGCGAGAACACTGATAACTATGGAACATTGCGTTGTTTGTTTTGCAGTCAAATTTTTTGTTTTGTTTATAGGAAGATAAAATGTGGTGTGTGTATCAATACTTTACTGTCCTGTGGAAAATCACATTTCTTTATTTATTTCTAGAAGTATAAACCTGAAATTGTATCCTGTGCCCCAGTTTCAATTCAGTTGCCTCTCAAACGACCGGTTCCATCCAACCCTGTCCAGCCCACCCCAATGCACACAGTCCCCTTTGAGGATCCTTCCTTGGCTGGTTCATGCTATGACAGCTTTCCCACTTCCCATCATCTTCATCATCATCATCCTGTGTTATCTGAGCCGCCAGGCGTTTTTTGTGACGTCGTCGGTGATCCTGCTTTAGGCTCGCTGACCTATGACTCTTCCATCCATCCAGTCCCGGCTGCCCCTTGTGATACATCCAGCCAGATGCTAGACTTCTCCCAGACACCTGTAGGTTTGGGATTAATAGTAGAGTATTGTTGTGCTTGCATGTTTTTGTAGTGTCGCGTTTGTGACTGGCTATTACAATGTGGTGTGTTGTTTACCGACCAATAACGCCTTAGCTTTATTTTTATGAAAATGCTGTGTTTCTGTCATTTAGAGCAAAGTGATACCTTCCGATGACATTGACAGTGGCGACTTTGGTGGAGTCGGCTCCTCGGAGCTTGCGAACCCTACTCGTGGGCCCACTCCGAAAGTACGTAAATTTGCCCTTGTTTGTCAGTGCTGTGACTGAAACTGTTGTGTTTTTAAGCTTTTACTTTCTGACTGAAGCGGGATCAGAGTTGGAAGTGGGTCGCAATTTCCTGACCCGCGGGTTCCCGCGACCCGCGGATATTTTGTCGACCCACTTGACCCACTTCATTAATTTGGACATGTTCACCTATTTAAGCATTTCACATATTTAAGTACTCTAAAGCATGCATCGAGGAAAATTAACGGTTTAAATATGTACATAGTAAAGTATTAAAACCTTCAAACAAAAATTTAACAAGATTAAAGCTAACTGCGTCAGAGTTCGTCTTCGTTTTCGCTATTTCTGAGTAGGGTTGTTAATTTACATATAAAAAAGTAATTAATTTTTTACACCTGTTTTTAACAGTGTAAAAAAGTGTTAAAAAGTGTAAAAAAAGTGTTTAAAAGTGTAAAAAATGTTTCGATGCCAGATTCATTTCCTGTGTACCACTGTAGTGATTGGCTCGCTGTTCAACTGTCAGAAAGGATGCGTTTAAGCATTTATTGCATGCCACAGCCACTAAGACTATGATAAAAAATATAGAGGAAATATAATTGGTTGTAAAAAAGATTGAATATTTTTATATAAATAATAATTATGTTTATATTGTTTTTAAAAAGGATTTATGTATTTTGATAATTGACCAAAAATTTTGTTAATTGCTCCCAATTCTCCAGAAACTATTCATGTTCTCTTTTTGCATTTATAAAGTGACGACAGATATAGCAAAAGAAAAATATAGAAAGTGCCATTTACATTATTTGCATTAGAGATGCACCGGGGCCGCCACTACCGGGGCCGGGGCCGGGGCCGGGACCTCATCGTGGCCCCGGCCGGGGCCACCTTGGCCCCGGTACCGGGGCCGGGGCCGGGGCCGGGGCCTAGAAATTGGGGGTCCAAATCGAAAATTTTCAAAAATTTTCTTAAAAATTTAAATTTTGCAATAATGTTTGATATACAAACGTTACTATCGTTATTTTCATTCATAGCAGCGCGAAAACAAACGATTTGTAACACTTTTTGACTTTCGAAAATTCAAAATTTTGGTCAAAAACTGTCAAAAATTTACAAAATTTTGATAATTTTTGGCCCCGGTCGGTACCGGGGCCTGACCACCGGGGCCGGGGCCGGGGCCTGACTGCCGGGGCCGGGGCCGGGGCCTGGCCACCGGGGCCGGGGCCGGGGCCTGACTAACGGGGCCGGGGCCGGGGCCTGGCCCCGGTGCCGGGGCCGGGGCCGGGGCCAGGCCCCGGTGCATCCCTAATTTGCATTGGTATTCCTGTTGCAATTTCCAAATACCTTTTCTTATTAGTGAGATCGGAAAATCCAGAGCATTTTCAAATTATATAATTAATACAGCATTTTCAAAAATTTTCAAAAATCTCAAGTTTCAAAAATTTTCAAATAACGAGAATGTTTGGTTTATAAAAATCTATCAGAGCATTGTCTGGTGTTTTAGATTTCAGAAATTATTTTAGCTGTAAAATTTTTGATTCTGAAATACTGTTCCATTTTGGCTTAGGATTAATTGGACATTTGTTAAATTTTATTGACTGAGATGTTCACTTAAAGAAACCATCTTGCAGGATTTAACTGTAGCAAAATTTCGGACTTTTTAACAGGTTTTTGTACACATTTTAACACCACTTTTTACACTTTTTAACACAAGATTTTTTCACATATTTTTTAACATTTTTTAACACTACTTTTCGGAAAATTTTTACACTTTTTCACAGACCGTTGATTGGATTTTTGGAAATTCATTTTCGATTAATAAGTTGCCGACTGTAAGTCAGTTGCAATTGAATCTCGTGCCAGATAACCTACTGAGAGGATTGTTTTCTTTCATTGAAAATTTAGAAATCCTGCAAGATGGGTTCTTTAAGTGAACATCTCAGTCAATAACATTTAACAAATGTCCAATTAATCCTAAGTCAAAATGGAACAGTATTTCAGAATCAAAAATTTTACAGCTAAAATAATTTCTGAAATCTTAAAGTTAACATTTTTACTTTTTTTACAATTTACAACCCTATTTCTGAGCAGACTATGTTATCGCAAAAGTGTTGGCACCTCGATCGGAAAGTAGAATCAGTATTGTTTTGAAGATTTAAAGTCTATTTTCTTGTAGTAATTGCAAAAATGTTCAGTCCATTCTGGATTATTTTTACAGCTTCGTGTGCGAGTGGCGACTACTGCAGGAGTGTTACTGTCCGCTCCAAACTTGAATATGATAGCTATACCATTTTAGCGGACTATATCATACGCTTCGTTAGTACCAATAAACTTAGAAATGATCAAAACTCGTGAACTACTAGAACTATATGGTAATTTCAAGCTTGGCATTTGCTCTGCATGCTGTTTACGAAAAGATTTTGCAAGGTAGTATGCTGTCCAACATTCTTTTCTCACAAACGGTAATCAATGCAGAAGCATTAAAGGCTTGGCGTGATTATGAAATATATATTTATGCTAATGACTATTGCAGGAAGATATATTACTGAAATATTTTTGACTGAAAATTCAAGACCGAATCGAAATAAATAATTTTATCATAAAAGCAATATTATAACGTATAAAGACATGCAAATCATCTCCAATGGAAGCTGTCTTGCCGCGGTGGAGATGCTTACAGCCTCTGGTCTACCAAATGGTTTCCCCTTTCGGGCTGCCTCTGGTTTGGGAGCCCGCATATCCTCCTTGGATCCCTACGCCGGGACAGGTAATCTGCTACCCTCTCCAACCGTGTTTTTCTCAGCCGGGCGAGGCAAACCAGCCTACCTCGCCCGGCTGCTGCTGGTGGCTGGAGACGTTGAACCAAATCCGGGTCCGCGATGGCCTTGCGCAGTCTGCGGGCTGCCGGTCAGCCGTCGCTCCTACTCCATCAGTTGCACAGTCTGCCAGCTCTGGGCAGAGTTTTTTTGGTCGCCGAACTTTAGGCCAAATGGCCTCAACAACTGAAATTTTTTAGGCCATCAGCCAAAAAATTTAGGCCATCCAAATTTTGTTAATTTTTAGGTTGTGCGTTATTGTACGCATTGTTAAAATTACAGTTATCATGTATTCACGCGTTATATATTCAAAAATCGCTGTTTAACAACAAAAATCGCCATCGTCACTGTTTAACAGACCAGAAAAACTACGTTTTTACCTTAAAATAGCAGAAACAGAACCTTGTTACCATAGAAATAATGGTGCACGACAGTATTAATGAATTAATTAATTTTTATTGAAAATTAAAAAATTTAGGAGCATACGAGTATATATAGAGAACCAACGAAAGAAAAAATTAAACTAACAGAAATAAAGTTAAACTACATACGTACTAAAATAGCATTTCTTCGCTGAAATCTTTATAATAGTAAATGAAATTATAACTAGAATGAGTATTTATAAGTGCAAATAGACAATGTAACTAGCTGGCAGGTGGCGCAGCTCAGAAATACAAGTGAAAATGCAAGAAATTCGCGCCGAAGGCGCGAAAATTTTTTAGAAAATTGCTGTTTTTAATTAAAAATTAATAAAATTTAGCTGGGTTTTCGTCGAAAAATTTAGGCCAAATGGCCTCAACGGCCAAAATTCTTTAGGCCATCGACTCATAAATTTAGGCCATGGCCTAAGCTATGGCCTAAAAAAAACCTTGGCTCTGGGTGCATGATGGAATGTGTAGTGGGATCTCACCTGGCAGTTTCAGCCGGGGACTGCCTCAGCGGACTATAGACACTTTCCGGTGTAGTCGCTGCACCAGACCTGATCACTCCCAGGCTCCCACTCCCCTCCTACCAGCTACCTCAGTGGTACCTACCCCAGCCCCGCGTGCAGTAAGGCCTAGCCCGCCCTCCACCACGTCAACCAACACGACAGGCTCCGTCAGTCGTCGCGGTGAAAACGCTCACCGGCCCCGCAGCGAGCTCAGATTCTGACAGTGGAACGCGGGAGCCCTCTGTTCCGCCAAAAGGCTATTCCTCCGGAAAATCCTGGAGGAAGAACAAATCGATGTTGCCGCTATCCAGGAAACCTGGTTAACAGAAGGAGACCAGTTGCGACTCCCGAACTTCAACGAAGAACACTGCTACAGGAAACGGGACCGGCGACTGACTTCCCAAAAGCCCGTCGGGGGCGGTACCGCCCTGCTCGTGCGGAAGGGCATCGACTATCTGCGTATCGACACTTCACTGACTGCGACCTCGGACGACTCCACTGACGCCGTTGCGGTGCGACTTCAAGTAAACGGGAACCTTATACCAGTCACCTCCGTGTACGTACCTCCGATCATCCGTACCGCGGACGACCAGCGCTCCCAGTCCTTCGAACCTGGACCCCTCCCCAGCACTAGCATCCTCTTGGGCGACTTCAATGCCCATAGTGTGCTGTGGGATCCATTCCAACCGGCCAACAGCATAGGCGAAGATCTGGAGGACTGGATCACTGCGAACAATCTGGTGGTCGCCAACTCTGGAATCTCAACTAAAGCTACAGCCCAGTCGGTGCCAGACCTGACGGTTCTGGGGAACAGATGGGATGGAAAGTTTGTATGGTCATTTCTCGAAGATACAGTCTCCGACCACATGCCCATCTGCCTACACCTGAACTGCGTCACCAGCCACAGAAATCAGAAGAAGCCCATGCGCTACAACTTCAGAAAAGCTGACTGGGCTAAATTCCGGAAAATCCTGGACGATCAGCTGTCCCTTCGCTTACCGCCGGAAGAAGAACAAACTGCACACAACCTGATGTCCGCCATCCCAGCATCCTTCCTGCACACAACCTGATGTCCGCCATATCAGCATCCTTCCAAGTAGCCGCGAAGGCTGCAATTCCGAAAAACAACCGCCGGAGAAGGACGCCAAAGCATTCTGGTGCCCTGAACTCAGCGACCAGGCAAGGCTGTGCAGGAACCTGCGAAAGCAGGCAAACAACGATGGCCGGGCGAAACGGCAATGGACCGTTGAGACCCGGAAGCTGCGGGAGATGATCGTTGCTGCCAATCTGTACCATCCGTTGGCTGAGGCAGTTCTTGGCAGACCGGAGGGCTTGTGTTAAGATCAACTCCTCCAAAAGCAAGCTGAAACCGCTTCAGCTTGGGGTGCCCCAAGGAAGCTGCCTGTCCCCACTGCTCTTCCTAATCTTCATCAACGATATTCTGGAAGGCATGCCCAATGGAATACAAGCCTCCCTGTTTGCTGATGACTTGGCCCTGTGGGCGCAGGACACCAGCACAGCAACTGCCGAGTCCAACCTACAGTCAGCTCTCAACTCACTTCTCCAGTGGTCCCAGAAATGGCACATCAACGTGAATGTAGGCAAATGTGAGAGCATGATCTTCACCACCCACAACGCCGAAGCCAACCGGAAGCTGAATCTGCGATATGGCAATGACCCTATCCCTTGCAAGAACTCTGTCACCTTCCTGGGAGTCACATTCGATCGGCTACTCAACTTTGGACCCCATGCCGCGCAACTGAAGTCAAAATCAATGGCTAGAACCAAGATCCTGTCTGCTCTGGCTGGGAAGAACTGGGGCCTTTCCAAGGAAGACCTCAGGTCAGTCTACATCACTTTCATCAGATCTGCACTGGAATACTGTGCTGGTGTCTGGGGGCCCATCGCAGCTCCAACCCATCTGTACACGGCAGAGAAAGTCCAAAATCGGGCTTGCAGGATCATAACTGGCTGCTACAACTCGTCTCCTGTGGAGGCACTCCAGATGGAAGCTGGAGTAATGCCGCTGAAATCCCGTGTCCAGTTCCTATCCGCCAAGGCTTACAAAAAAAGCCTACGACTGCCGCCCAGCAATCTGAGGTACTGTGCTGTAGCTGAACAGCCGGGGGTCAGACTTAGAACCCTCAAAAGCCAACCAAACTGGAGAACCGAAGCCAGTAAAACCGTCAATGAAACCTGCCTCCAGCAGTGCGTCCGAGAGCCTCTCTGCCTGCTACCGCCAACTCCCCCATGGGAACTCAGACCGGTGGTGGAGACAGACTCCACGTTAGCGAAGAACTGCCAGAAATCACTGCCGCCGGAGACAAGAAGAAACATGTGCACAGAAGCTATCTCCAGGCTGCCCAGAGCCGATCTGGACATCTGGACGGACGGTTCAGCGGAGTCTGGAACTAGCAAAGGTGGAAGCGGGGTACTCATCGTCGACAACCGAAGAGGCAGACGGAACCATCTGGCTTTTGCAGCTGGAAAAGTGTGCTCCAGCTACAGGGCGGAGGTAAATGCCGTCCACCAAGGGCTCAGATGGCTCCAACGGAACTACATCACTGCTGACTGCAGTCTGATCAGGATCTACACTGACTCGCTGTCCCTAGTTGAACGCCTCTCCAATGGACTTCGTCTCCCAGCCACTGACCTGGAGCAGAGACTTTGGCAGCAGCTGGAGCTGTTCGCTCAGGCTGAGGTACAGGTCCAGATAATGTGGGTCCCTAGCCACTGCGGCGTGAGAGGTAACGAGAAAGCCGACAGGCTGGCCAGAAATGGTAGCAGAATGGCGCAGGACCTGGTCCCAATCGATCTCCCAACAGCTACTGCTGTCCTGAGGAGGGAAACGACGTCGGCGTGGCATACTGGACTGAGCCACGACAGATCCAGGACATTATTTGGGGACCGCGGGCCGGTCCCAAGTAACCACGAAATGGGCATCCCCAAGGCCCACCGAACTCTACTCTCACAGCTGCGAACTGGTAAATCCCTCCTCTTAGCCCAATACAGGCATACTATTGATCCAGCTGGCTGTCCCTCCCCCCTTTGCCCTGACTGCCTACAGGAAGAAGAAACGCTCGAGCACTTGATCTTGAGCTGCCCCAGGAAATCAATAACCCGGCATACCCACCTCGACTGCTCCCAAGGCCTGGCCGTCCTGTGGTATGACCCTCCCGGGGTGTTGGACTTCCTCCGGGGTACCGGGCGCCTTTAGCCCGGCTATATGGTCTCACCGATTGGCCCCAGATATGATGATGATGATCGTTGCTGCCAAACGCGAGGACTGGAGGAATTTCGCATCCGGACTGAGCCTACGGTCAGATCCGGCCAAGGTAATGAGGATGATTCGAAGTATTGATGGAAAATGCTCCAATGACTCCAGTGGTGCCATCATCAAATCCGGAAGGCATCTGCTCACGGATGCCGCAAAAGCAGAAGCTTTTACTACGGAGTATGCCGCAGTCATCCGGACGAACCCTGGCCGGGATGCAGTGATCATGAAGAGAAGAAACAGATCACTGCTGAAGAACCCGTGTCCCTGCGGCATGCCGGAACAAAACATCTGCTGCCCCTTCTCACCTTCGGAGCTGGAATCAGCCATCTCGTGCCCTAGAACTAAGAAGGCGCCGGGCATGGACGAAGTCACAAATGAAATGCTCATGAACTCAACGCCGCTATGCAGGGAATCCCTCCTCAGGCTATTCAACCGCTCCTGGGCCCACAGCGAAATCCCAGCCTCCTGGAAGAAGGCAATGGTGGTTCCCATTCTCAAAAAAGGGAAACAGGCTGAGTTGATCAGTTCATATCGCCCTATCAGCCTGACCCCTGCTATATCCAAACTCATGGAGTCGATGGTCAAACGGCGTCTCCAATATTTCCTAGAATCGAGAAACTTCTTCACTCCAGCGCAAGCTGGATTCAGGATCGGAGCCTGCACTGAAGACCAGGTGCTCAGGCTCTCACAATCAGTCGTCGACGGATTCTCCAACCAGAGGAAGCCCAAGCGAACTGCATTAGCCCTCATTGACTTCTGTCGTTCTTTCGACACCGTGTGGAAAGACGGGCTCATCAATAAGCTAATTAGATCTGGCCTGCCTATTTGCACTGTCAAATGGGTTCATCAGTTTCTGCTGGACCGGAGGGCATGTGTGCAAATTGGAAGAAAACGCAGCAGTTTCCGGGTTATGCATCAGGGGGTCCCTCAGGGCAGCAGCCTTTCACCCCTCTTCTTCATCGTCTACATCAACGATATACTGGATAGAATGCCCGAGGGAGTGTCCGCCTCACTATTTGCGGACGACCTAGCCCTCTGGACACAAGATGAAGACCTGGGTGCTGCCCAGGAACTGCTCCAGTCAGCCCTGAATGTCCTTCACAGATGGTCCAGGAAGTGGCATATGCAGGTCAATGTGGGAAAATGCGAATCGATGGCCTTCACTACACACAATGCAGAAGCCAAACGCCGTCTCTGCCTCGATTTCAACAGAGAACCGATTCCTTGCCGGGACACCGTCACCTTTCTGGGTATCACCTTTGACCGCCTCCTCAACTTCGGATCGCATGTCACCAACCTCAAAGCCAAGCTGACCTCTCGGATGCGCGTGCTGTCGTCCCTGTCTGGGAAGGACTGGGGACTGACCAAAGAGGATCTCAGGACCGTCTACGTCACTTTCGTCCGGTCTACCCTTGAATACTGTGCGGGCGTGTGGGGCTTCAATGCAGCCTCCACCCACACCTGCACGGCAGAAAAGATCCAGAACAGGGCGTGTCGACTGATCACTGGTTGCCACAGTGCGTCTCCTCTTGAGGCCCTGCAAATGGAAGCAGGGATAATGGCACTCAAACTCCGGATACAGTTTCTGGCAGCGAAATCTTATGAAAAGAACCAGCGCCAGCCAGAAAACAGCCACCAGTTCCGGACAATCCAAACGCCGGCCGGCCGCCAACGAACTCTCAAATCCCAGCCGAGCAATCCAAGCGATCCAAGGCGCCGGCAATCTCTGAACTCACCGGACTAAATAAACTCCCAAGAGAACCTCTGTGCAATGCCTTCCCCCAATGCCTCCCTGGGGACAATCAGCACATCTCGTTGCAGATGACTCGTTACGCCTCACATGCCCTAAGGACGCGCCCCCAACGGAGAAGAAGAAAGTTGCACAGGAATATTTGACCAGGTTACCACCGGCAGACTATACCCTATGGACAGATGGTTCTGCCTCTGGAGGGACAGAAAGAGGCGGATGTGGTGTCTATGTCATGGAATCAGCCACCGGCCGACGGAGGCACCTCGCCTATCCAGCTGGATCCTTCTGCTCCGGCTACCGGGCAGAAGTTCTTGCCATTAGGCAGGGCCTACATTGGCTCCAATCCAACGCCCGCTGGTCCTCCACCAAAACCGTTCGAATCTGCACTGACTCTCTGTCTACGGTGCAGCGGTTTGCTTCTGGTCCCAGAACTATGTGCACGCGAACCGAATCTGACATCTGGGCCTCCCTCAACTGGCTGTCGTCATTTGGGATCAGCTTCTCCATGGTCTGGGTGCCCAGCCATTGTGGCATCTACGGCAATGAGCGAGCTGACCATCTAGCCCGCAACGGTGCCCGGGTGCGACAGGAAGCGGTTCCTGTCGACTACGACACAGCTGTGGCTGTCACCAGGAGGAAAACTATCTCGGAGTGGTATTCAAGTCTTTCCCATGCACGCTCCAAATCCGTCTACCGGGATAAAGGCCCAGTTCCGGCTAAATCAGAAGCTGGTCTCCTGAAATCGGAACGAACTATGCTATCCCAACTGCGATCTGGAAAGTGTCTGCTGCTGACGCAGTACCGACACCAGGTCGGTCCCACCCTCTACCCATCCCCCCTCTGCCCAGACTGTCTCCAGGATGAGGAAACTTTGGAACATCTTCTCCTGGAGTGCCCTGCTAAGGATAATCCCCGTAGGCTCCACCTTGACTGCAGCGATGGATTGGCTGTCCTCTGGAAATCCCCAAGGGGAGTTGTGGACTTCCTAAGGGGTACCGGACGTCTCTAGTCCGGCTATATGGATTCGCTCCGCCAGGCCACACCGATGATGATGATAATGAAGACATGCAAATGAGCCAAAAGTTAGAAAAAATAGAAAATTTAACATTAATTGTAAATTTTCTGGTGAAATTACACCAAAATTTAGCGTAAAATTGGTGCGAACAAACATAACCATTGACCCGCTTTAACCCGCCGGTACCCACTGACCTGAAAGTCGACCCGCGGGTACCGCGACCCACTTCCAACTCTGGGTATGATGTTCACTGAGACGGAAATGGTTATACCCAGTTGCACTGCTGTTACCACTTACTTTTCGGGTTTGTAGGTTTCGGTCTTAAAGCACTATTCTTCACTTTGTTTTTGTTTTTATTTTCTAGTTTAATCTTCCATCAGCAGTCACAAATCCGCAGCTGCCTTCTGTTCAACCAGTTGTAGTAGGTGTATTATCTGATACTTTTTACTTACATCTAATTTTTAGCTTTGTTTTAGAAAGTCTTCACGTATCTCGTAGACAGTTTAATTGTTTTCTATTTAATACATTCTATGTATATATCAATAATAATTATTTTGAGTTATGCACTTTGCTCTTATCTTTTAGCACTCCGAGGCTTGGCTTAGAATAGCATGTGGTCGAACTAGTGATCAGAAGGAACTGACCGAAAAAGCTAAATCTATTTTGAAGTCTTTTTCGCGTCAGCACCACAGAAATTGATATTTTTTGTTAAATTTGTCTATTTTGTATATAGGGGCTAGATTTTTAGCTGTGTATTTTTGATCAATTTTGTTTTAGTATCGTTGCTGTGATGTGTAGTTTAGTAAAGTCACGTGGTGGTCTTAGATAGTAGATGTTGTAGTGAGTTTTGTGTGTGTTAAGATTTGTCAGTTGTCAGCCGAGTTGGTCACAGGCCGCCCCGGACGCGTAGAAAAGATTTGGGGCCGGTGTTATAAAAATGGGGTTAAGGCTAACCCGGATTAAGTCCATTTTGAGGTTAACCGCGAAATTTTTGGGTTCGATTAACCCTTGGGGTTAATCCTGTATTATAAAGCATTTTTCGGGTTAGGTTAAGTTAACCCGGCTATCCTATGAGTTACCCCGATTTTAACCCCATTAGCTATCATGGGCCAATCAAATCAAAACAACACAGAAGCTGATGTTTTAGATTTGAGTATAAAAATTGAGAATGGACACTTCAACTACAAGTTGTACGACAAAAGGGATGATTTTGACTTTGAAGTCACATACATGCCAGATCTACGAGGAAACATATCCTCCCAATGCGGCTATTTCGTAGTAAAAAATGAACTCAGGAGATTTTTAGTTTGCTGTAAAAATTATTGTGACTTCAAAGACAGGGTCGGTCTACTTTTGAGTAATATCACAAGTAAGGGTTACACTAAAACAAAATTAAAAGAAATTATTTTCAACTTTTCTAATAGCAACGAATTTAAATCAAAGTATGGATTAACGTTGAGTCACAACCAAGTTAACGGTTTATTTTAATTATAGGTGTGGTTGGGCTGCCGACCACCGTCGTGCCCCTCGCAGCTCCGGAGCTGTGGGCGACGGTCATGGGCAAGGACGCGAGGGGCAATTGTCAGAAGAAAACTTAAAGCTTACATGTTGCTAATCGAGCACCTTGCCCTGGTCGACTTGCACCCTAACACATTTGTAAAATTCTGGTTTATGCGGGAAATTCTGGGCCCCTACCAAAATAGTTAAAAGTTAGGAGTAACTGTGGAGGGTGCTGGTCCCATCCTACCTGTTTGTTATCCACCTCCGCCTAATCCAACTATCCCACCCTAACCTTCATTCAACAACGTAATATGTCATAACTGTGCACATGTACAATAATATATTGTACTTATTTAGAACATACTTATTCAACTGCTGTCTGCTTATTTACAGGATTATGTTCCTTCTGCAACGCTGGTTCTCTTTGGTCATCCTGTTGCTGTTTCGTGGGGTTGGTAACGACGACAACCGTGGAGCCCCTTCCGGAGGTAAATCCTCCAATTATTAATTACGATGTTATAAAAATAGGGTTAAGGCTACCCCGGGTTAAGTCCATTTTGGGGTTAACCCCGAAATGGTTGGGTTAGGTTAACCCTGTATTATAAAGCATTTTTCGGGTTAGGTTAAGTTAACCCGGTTATCCTATGAGTTAACCCCAATTAGTTCATGAAATCAGCTATCAGCTAGTACGGATTTAACCCGGTTATTTTTCGGGGGTTAACCCTAAACCTAACCCTGACCCCATTACCTAAACCCGGGTTTTGCTGCCCCCATTTTTATAATGGGTTAGGGTTGATAACCCGGTTTCTAACCCGGGCTAGCGATTTAACCGGGTTAAATAGCTTTATAACATCGGCCCGTGGGCGAATTACTTCTGACAGCAATAGGCGAAATTGGTTTTATGTATGACAACAGCACTAATGGTTAAATTGTATGTTGTATGTTACTTACAAGCCTATTTACGAGATGATATCCAATTGTGTAATAAATAAGGATGACAACTCCTAAAACTGGTTAAACGCTCTAAGAGGAATAGAGTGAAACTCCTTGACCTGGTGTCAAAAAGCCAGGCCCGCGCCCGCAATAGGTCCCGTCCCACTGATAGTCTCAGATACCAAACTGAGATCGGCAGGCCTCTGAAACCGGCCGGCTGCCCACTATACGACCCGATGTAGAATATGAGAGATCTGTGTGTGTTAAGCCAAGTATAGGACAGTTTGGTATGAACAAAAATGAAACGTTTCATGAGTTATCAGGATAAAATTATGATTAGCTTTTTGTGACTTAGAATGACTCCTCAGACCCGTCGCAAGTTGAAAAGTGAATGATCCGTTAGTTTGGGTTATTTTGGGTCAGTTGGCGTGGATTTGTGACCGCCATTTTTAATAGCTGAAACTAGGTTTTTAGGCATTACTTGTGTAGCTGAATTAATGACTGAGTTTTGATATAGAATTAGAATCTCTGTTGAATTTCGTCTATTTTCTATATTCATTTATGAGGACAAATGTTTGGAACCTTTCCGGTTCTAATTTCTGTTAATCTCACTAATTTATGTTGATCGCTGTAGTAAATCAATGTGGAGGGGAGGCTTCTTTCTAAAGTATTCATTCACAGAATATTTCAGTGATCGGACACCGACCATGGACGTTTTCACAAACTCCTCCATGTCAATGGATGGAGCCCTTAATTTTTTATTTTTACAGTCTTTGTTGAACTATTCTATGGCCAGCGAAATAAAGGAAAATTACATCAAGTAAGCTTGAGATGGCCGACCTTCCTTGTATTTGGGACTCTAATCCGGACTAGTCACTGTAATAAACGATTGTCTAATTTTTCATATAAGTGACATTTAATAAAACTGAAGCCCGACAAGTTAAATTTTATTCCTTTATCCGTTCCAAAATATACATAAAGCTGCTATGCATGAATAAATTAAAGCTGAAAACACGGTAGAAAATAAAACTAAATAATGAACTTATATTAGGAGTAATAAATATCATAATCCTCGCTTTCCTGTCTCTTTCTGCTGCTTCCACGCAGAGCCATTAAATTGTACAGTTTCAGATGATGGTTTTGGCGCGCAGCATACCATCCATACAGGAAGGGATTGATCAAACTGTTCAGTACAATCAGAACATACAAAAGTTCAAGCGCATGCAGCAGGGCAGGCGAGTGAGAATACAGACCGTCGTGTAAGTTCCATAAAGCTAGTATGTTATACGGTCCCCAACAAATGACATAGGCCGTCACCAAAAGTACTGTAACTTTCAACGTTTTAGACTTGGCACGACGAACCCGAATCCTGGTTGTCGTTGAGTCGGGCGGTGTATTTTGGCTGGATACAGAAATCTGTTGAGCATACTGTGGTATAAGTGAATATCTGGACACTACAGCACTGTTGGGGTGACCTGTGGTGGAGGAGGTGGCGGTCGGACTCCGCGTACCCACTTCTCTACTACTGTTAAATCGAACTTTGTACAGGATGACACTGTAGCACAAAATGATGACTAGAAGCGGCAGCCAGAATATCAGAACCAGATGGGTGGTTAGATAGGTCTTTTCCCATATATAAATTTCACTCATATAGTCTACAATGGCTTTGCCGCGCGCAGACATCAAGCCTTCCTCAGTGCGAGTTTCATTGTAATAGATCCACTCTACCCGCCTTTCCCAGCGTCGTTGCTGGAAGATTGACATACACTCGGTCACATTTCTGCAATGGTCTTTGGAGGTTCGCCACACTCCCATTTGTGGAGTACTGCAGATGATGGCAGCCACCCACGCAATGTGGATCATTTTTCGAGCCCGCTGAAGTCTTGCCTTAAATACCTGCGTTCCCATGACAGTGAACAGACGGTCAATGCTGATACAAATGACTACATTTGAGGATATCTGAAATGATAATAGTTGAAGAAATTTGATCAGTTTACACATAATATCACCGGCGTACCAGCCCCATACCAGGATCCATATGGAGTCACTCAGAATATAGGCATACATTACCAGCAGATCCGAAATATTTAGGTGTAAGTTAAGCAGGAAGAATGCTCGAGTCATGCGCAGTCTTCGTAACAGTTTGTAGAAAATGTAGGTATTGAGTGGGGCGCCCAAAATAAAGATCAAAATCTGCAGACTGACACGAGAATAGTCTGTGACCTGTGGAGTTAGTATCGTTTTGTCGCAAAGTAACTCCCATTGCGCTGTGGTAAAGTTGACAGTATAGTCTAACATAATCCTAAAACTGTAGAAAAACAGCAGTAAACAAGTAACGCAGTAATCACTAGTTTTATTCCTACCTGGGGGGGGGGCAATTTCATCATCCACTTGTGGCAAGCCACAAGTAAAACAACAGGCAAGAATTCTTTGAATCTTATGCACTGCACCATCTGCATATATCCAGATTAGTGATGTGGATCGGATCGGATCGGCAGCTAAAATTTCAACCGATCCGATCTAGCAAAATTGTTTGTCGATCCGATCCGATCCGATCCGATCCGGGTCCTGGATCGGTCGATCCGATCCGATCCGGCGATCCGAAATGATTTCTTCAAAAAGCTAAGTGGAACTAGTTAAAGTAGGTTTTTGCCGTGTAAAACACATCTTACACACTATATTTTCACTAAAATTTTTTTATGATTCCGAAATTCGTAATTCGAGTTCGTAATTCTACAAAATTATATAGATTAAGCAAAAGAAGTAAACTTACTCAAAATAGTGCACCGACCAGATGATGATCGCGGCCTGCCTACCAAAATAATAATTTGTCATTTCCAATTCAAGATAATACAAATTAAACATTTCAGTTAAAACTACAATTTTGAAAATTAATTTCAATTTGAATTAAAAAATTATTAACTTGATCTACCAGACACCGAAATTGAATTTGCAATTTTTGGATCGCCGATCAAACTGACATTTTTTCTCGGAATCTGAATCTGAAGTTTGGATTGTACCGCGAAAACGGACCAAACACTTTAAAAACATTGCGGAAAGTAAAATTGAATGATTTGACTTCGGGTTTTGGAAGAAAGCCACAAAGAGATCAATCATAAAACTTCACTCCAAAATTCTACAGATAACAGTAAGCAAAATTAATCACAGAGAGTTATGCATTAATTAATTAATTAATTTAGTTTTTCATTACTACTTAGCAACATAGTAACAGCGGGTCTTCATTCTGCACTTTGATGCCAGATGACGGATGCATTGCATAAAATTATATAGTAATGTAAAAAAAGTGCTAAGTTGCTGTAATAAGTTGTTACATACTTACAGAATGCTAAGTTTGAGAGACCCAAAACTAAAATCAAGTTTGGTTTGTAGAAGGAAAATATTGTACTAGCAACGCCAAGCAGTGCAGTGATAGAAGTCAAGTTCAGTCACAAATATGAGTCGGGTACGGTTTAATTGCATGTGATGTTGGGTATCAAGTCGGATCGCCGATCCGCCTGACTCAAGCGATCCGATACAGACCGATCCAGCAGGTCTACCGATCCGGTCCGATCCGGTCTCCGGATCGCGGATTGGATCGATTTTGCCGATCCGATCCACATCACTAATCCAGATTAGATAGTAATAATTATACTGCACGTGTATTTTATCAAGATTTTTTGCAAAACACATGCTTTCAAATGTTTGGATGTTTATAATTATAATGTGACTGCATGAAATATGACAGTACAGTTCAGAGGTACAGCCACCGAATACCCGAAATAGCAGAAAAAGAAACTAATAAAAGTATCCGAGCACATGTCAATAATAAAAAGTTCATGCTTAATAATAAGCAGTAGAAAACTGAATTAAATACAGGTTTCCTTCAAAGCATTGTTCATATCATGAAACTTTAATAGCCAGTTAGGAAGATAAAGAGGAAAAAGGTTCTTTTCAAAACGTTTTCTGGGAAAGATGGATCTACATGTATGCCTTGCTAACTTTATTTTGCCCTAGATTTTAGCCTATAGAATAGCATTACACAATGCATAGATGTTGTGTGCTCGGAGAATTAATCTAGAAATTTGAGTGAAAGGGTTTATCTCAGATCATTTATCAAAATTAGTCGTCTGTCTAGCCTGCTACTACTGTGGTGAAAAGTTCTGGCTCTGGGAGGAAATTAAAACTGAAAGTAAAACAGAAAATTCTTTTCCTTCTGGCGGATTTCGAATATTACCTGAGAACAGCTTTAGGGAAGCTTAAGCTCATCGGCTGTAATGAGTACAGTGAGACATTTCAACTGAATGTTGAAGATAACTACACATGATTGCTTAGCCTAGGTTATTGGTATTATTTTACAGACTATCTGTCCTTCTATCATTGGCTCATTGTTGTCGTTGACAGTTTTTTATTCAACTGTTGACTCTAGAGGTATATATTAACAAGAGTTTATAATACCAAGAGTAAGACACTCAGCTTCTATAGAAAAGGTGAAAGATGAACATAGGAAATTGGGGGGCTGGGGGAACATTAAGGGAATATTAAATATATATGGGGAAAATAAATTTTAAATGGTTGTAGTATGATAAGAGTTGTAGGAACTGTATAATTTTTATATCGTTAAAAGTGGTGAATAATAAAAAATTGGGTTAGTGTGTGGGGAGTGGGGGGGTGGGGGCATCCGATTACCACAGTTCACATTTTCGTGATCTTTTCCGTGAGATTTCTGGAAAGCTAACAAGGTTGTTTTACAACAAGCAAAAGGCCGAGGGGAGATTTTTCATGTCTTGTTTGTCATGGTTCAGGATAAAACCCGTACCTAAAACGCCGTCTTAGGTAAAAACAGTAGAAAAGAATGTAACTCTCCAGCATTGCAGCCGACAGTTGCTCGGATGTTTACAACAGATGCGCAGAACTTTTACTAAACAAAAACAATTCTCCTTTCAGCTGAAAATTTTACGTTCTCACAAATTCATAACAATATAAACTTGGAACTACGTTTATATTTTTTATTGAATAGATTAACGAATATTGTGTGTGAAATAGTTGGTCCGGTTGGTTAGTTGATGTGAGATGGACAATCAGTCAGTCTACCCAAATATGTGGATCACAATTCGATGCAAGCCGCAAGGACAAAGGGTTCCGAGATTAGTAGTAAATTCCAGTTTCTTTACCACAGATTTATAGCTAGGCGGTACCACTCATTCATGCATATTTGAAACCGGTTCAGCCAAATTTGAACTTTCACTTTTAGAACATTTCTGATTACGAAATTTGTCGCCTTCCCGTTCCTATTCAGACAGAGTTACTGAACGATTCCATTCTCAAAAGTTATTTGTCAGTCAATGTAAGTTAATTGTAATTCCAATTCAAAATAATCAAGAGCAAACTGTAAGCAAGACAGTGACATCATAGGAGAAAACAGTACGCCAGTTGTATCAGTGCAGCTGGGGAAAATAACTGCGATGGTCACTCAAAAATCTCACACTGTTTAGAAAATTTTGTAAACTATTTTCTGTCAGATATATTGAATTTTTAGCAATATTGTGCCGTTTCAGTTCAGTTTTAGGTAAAATTTTGGTATTTTTTGTGAAAATTTTAAAATCGGGTGCACGGGCTGGCCAAACATTTATCTGTGCGATCGCGGACGTAGAGTTAGAAGTGTGTTATGGGTGCCCTCGGGTCATCAACCACCTTTGCTCACAAAAATTTTATTTAAAATTTTGGGCTACATTGAATTTTCAATTTTTCCTTGAAAGCTTGACTCTGTCTTATATGTATATTTTATAATATTGATTTAATGGTCAGATTATTCCGATTCCAGTCAGAATCTTCAGTCAAAAATATATTTCAGTATTGTTTCAGTATTGCACAACAGTGTAATGTTAGGTTTTCTTTCATTTGTTAGAAGAATGTAGATTTTAGACATAGTTATGGTTTTAAATGCATGGATCAAAAGTTGGTTTAAATCACAAAAAATGGAAGTTAGCAATGCCAAAAGTTTGGGCAACATTTGCCACACTACTGTATCCGACAGGACACTAATTTTATTGAAATTGCAACAACTATAAGTAGCTCGGGCAACTAGTAATCTCCAGACATGTGCAGGAGGGGAAGTTCTGGGGGGGGGGGTGAAGGGCGGCCGAAGGCCGCCGAAAAACCGGATTTTTCCGGTTTTTACCGAAAAAATCCGGATTCTGGGGGGGGGGGTGAGGGACCCCTCTGGGGGGGGGTGCGCTCAGGTCTGGGGGGGTGAAACCCCCCCCCCAAACCCCCCCAAGCACACGTATGGTAATCTCCAAGCTATTGCGTAACCGAAAACTTTATTGACCGACCGAGGTCGAGGCTCCAACTTATCTCAGAGGGTTCTGATCGCTGCAGATGCAGAACTACATCATTTAAACTAATACTAAACAATAGCTTTAGACTTAACAAATCATTGTCTGAATCTGACCACAATATCTGACATATACAATGCAACAATATCTGACAACGCTAATTTGCTCTAAACGTGACATCTATTGCTTGAATATATATTCGGATATGTCGAAACTGAAGAAATGGGTCACGTGGGTCGACAAAACCTTATTTGGCCGTAGGTAGTGGGTCCCGGATTGCAGGTGCCCGCGGGCCGCGGGTCATAGAGTCATGACTCAATTTTCCAACTCTGCGCGAACGGGTTAATTTGGGAGGGATCCCCCATGTTCCCTTAACTCACCTAATGGCCAGTCAGTTGCCAGCTCACATCTAACTGCAAAACATGTTTTTAGTAATGCTGAGAAAGTTTCCAAGACTCCGACTCCCCCAAATCACACAATTTGCAAAAACTTGAAAAGGAAGCCAAATACTGTCATCATAGGGACACTGAATGAAAATGTGTTTCAATTTAGTTACTATTTCTGTCCTAATCTGACATCAAAAAACCTGTTTTTACCAAACATAAATTCTCTACAAAGAACTTATCTGCAGATAAGAAGTCAGCAAATGTTCAGACATCCGCTGTCAGTTCATCGCCATCTACTTTCTTACAAGCCGACGTTGCGCTCTGGTAGCGCGATTTTTGGGTTTCCTTGCAAATAGTAGAGCAGAGTCAAACGTAGCTCTTTTTGCTCGTTATTCACGTAAGCTTGACTTTATCTGGCAGAGCTGTTGGCCGGCCGGTGTCCAACCGGCTAGACGGCGACAGGCCACCGGCCTGCCGGCCCAGACCAGAGCCAAACCCGGACGGCCGGCCGGTCTTTTGAACCAGGACAAATACGTGATATTATCTGTTATACATAACCAGGAGTAACTGTATGCATCATTTGATACTATTAATTTTGCAAAATATACGAGAAGTAGGGCAAAACTGGTATCGGCCGCGGCCGACCTGTTTGACCCGGCCGGGCAACAACACTATTACCTATTACCTCTTTTATGAGAGATACATACCAGTTTCCTCTTAACTCTTTCAAGAAAAACCATTATTTGCGCTATACCTACTGACTGATTCTTATGATTTGAACGAAACCGCCTATCCATTACGCATTCATTAGTTATTTTATTCATCATTCTAATCGACACCGTTGGCTTTAGAAATATGATTTTATTTCAGAGAAAATGACGGGACTAAACGTCCGAACCGGACAGGGCGAATCAAGAAAGATGTTTCTAAAAGTTAAAAATGAACAGCTTAACGAGATCTTTCGAACAAATAAACAAATCTAACTAATCAGCATAACATTGCCTGTCTGTTTTTTCAATTAAACATTACATTACAGATGAGCGCACGCTATGAATTTATTTATAGCACGAAGCAACAAATATAAATTGTAGCACGGAGATCCAATACGGGATCTACGTATCTCAAAACAATATTTAAACATTCTAATAGTATCGAACTGTGGGTACAGTTGTTTAAGTCCTTACGGTTTTGCATTCATTAGTGCTACAAATTCATCGAAAGGGAAGCCCCACATGCGCGACAGTGTCGCACACTCGGGTAGCTTCACGCACGATGAACACACACGTCTGTGACGGAAACGTGCTACAAAAATACATGTTTAACG
The DNA here is from genome assembly GCA_030248195.1 of Trissonchulus latispiculum. Taxonomy (NCBI): domain Eukaryota; kingdom Metazoa; phylum Nematoda; class Enoplea; order Enoplida; family Ironidae; genus Trissonchulus; species Trissonchulus latispiculum. The sequence goes on from JASAND010014534.1 coordinate 35,147, forward strand.
GCCCAAGTGTACTGTCCTATGCGAACAGCTCATGGGACAACTCGAATCAAACTAGTAGGCGATAATATCTCAGTTGTGTAGCAAAAGAAAACAAACTGCCGTACCTACAAACAACAGAACCATCTTTGCAGGGTTCCCTAATTATTAATCGGAGAGCTCCACCTGGTATCCTCAAAAGAAACAAACAAAGCTTAATGTTATGCTTTGGAACAAGCATACAATTCGAAAGTCAAAATATAAATTTTTCAAAATTGAGCAAAGTTTTATCACCAATGATATGATATAATCCTGCATATGGTGAGAAAATGGCAGGCAAATTAGAAAAGTCAGTAACTTGCGAAAAGGACGCGAGGCCATGCAAAACGTTTCAGTTATAATGTGCTTGTGCTGTACACCTGTATAGTTGACTTGTTCAATTTTATACAGCCACCTCACCCCAGTCGGTGCTCCGGTTAGGGGTAGTGCCAGCTTAGAACATAGGTATGCATTTTGAGGGAGGAGGATGCTGACACGGAATAATTGCCATGGCAATTAACCCGAGGTGTTCTACAAGGCTATCAGTACGCCCATTAATGGAAGTGTTATGGTAGCTCCACCAAACAGGCGGCCACCCTTTGACAATCTCGGTAAATTGTCCAGAAGGGATTCTTGAAATGGTGCTAGAGCTTCGCAATAATAATGTCTCTCCCTCTCGGCCGCTCCGGCCTAGCCAGCCTGACCTTTTGGGTGAATTGGCCCCTACCACTATTATTTTCCCCAAACTCCATATCCAAATGAACAATATACTTTCACTATTGCTGCTTCTTAAGTTCTTATGCAACAAAACACATTAATTCAACGTCAAATGAGTAATTTCGGTCAACCGGACAGGCTGGTTAAAAAACTCTGCGCAGCTCAAGCCGGTAAAACCGGCGAAAATCAGGCCGGCGGCAAACGCAACTTCGCAATAATTCCCTTATCCCGAGGCAATACAGCTGTAGACCGATGAGAGAATTGCTACCTGGTAAGCGAGCTTAGCGATTCCTATATATATATATATATATATATATATATATATATATATATATATATATATATATATATATATATATATATATACAGAAGCTTACTGTGCATCGATACATATCGGTGAGAAACTCTGTCAGATTCGTAGCTGCTCCAGCGCATACCCAAAGTAAAGGTATAAGTTAAGATAGTTAAAATTCATAAAAGTGCGACATAAATTCACTGAAAGTGACTAGCGACTGTTAGCGACTTGAACACAGTCAGGCAGCTAGGATTTTGGGAGAGTAAAACTAATTGCATAAGTACGATGAAGTATTGCATAGTCCTTGTATGGAACAGTGGTAAATCATAGTCGAAATGTTTCCGAGTTAAAATTTTACCCAAAAGAACATGATAAAGGAAGATGTCAAAGATAGAAATATTGCAAGTGTTTGCCATTTAGCAATTACTTCCAGCAATCTGCGGCCCATTTTGAGGCAAAGCTTTGGACCCAATTAATTTTCTCAAACATTTTGCAGGCTGTTTGTTTTTTTAGTACACGCCTGTTACGACTGGAAGGCCTCTCTGCCAGCGCATCACGCAAATGGGCGGAAAGAGAAATTATGTCAATTTACAGCATCACAGGTTGTGTAAAAAAGGGAAAAGCAAAACTTTAGGTTTGATTGGATCTGAGTTTATGAGGCTATGATATATAACGAACGATCAGTTCAAAAATGCACGTGCTTCGGTGAAAGCCCCACTTCTGTAAAATGTGAGCCTGATGTCAAGACTAATTATGTCACGTCGAATATCATGGAAGAGAACTAAAAAACTAATTAAGATGAATTAAGGCTTTGCAGGCTTTGCCTTCTTTTATTTTAGGGCTGAAAAGTATGAACCAATTACCAAAATTTACATTACTGGCCTCAAACAAGACAGAAAATTCAGTTCTGTTAAGGTTTTAGATTTAAGGTAACTTTACCTACTGTTAAGCATTCTTTAAAGTTGAATTATGCTGAGTTTTAGCAGTCACAACTGACGTTTAAGATTAACCTTGCTAATTACCGCTGGGAAATTAGGCAAGACGGTGCTCAATGGGAGCTCAGAATTCATTATCAATTCAGCTGAATTCCAATTCCCATAAAGTATGAACCTTAAGGAACAGACTTGGGAAATGGGCCCGGTAAAATGTTTGAGACCATGAACCTTGATTTTTGAAAGTATATACATAATGTATTCAGAACGGATTACGATAAAGCTGAAGTCAGGCTCTGCCAGTCAAAATCTTGAACTGAAACTGGAAGATAAAAATTATTCAATGGTTAGATATTATATATAACTGTGCTCTGTCCTGTCTGCCTTTGATTGTAAAAGCTTTAAAAGTAAGCCCTTATCGTAAGGCTGAGGTGGAGACATGAATGTAAGACTAAAATGACTTGTGGATCTAGGCTGGAACATGACTTAACCATGAAGGCTGTAAGCTTCAGTTAAAGCTTGCCAATTAATTAGTCAAAAAGAGGAATCTGACGTAAAATGACAATTTCGCAATTCAGCATGTCATGTGCAACAATGCGCAGACTAATACATTAGGTGAGGGGGGTTAGAATGAGCTGAAAATTTGGATTCTATATGAAGTGCGTGACAACGGTAAGATTCAGTCATGGTTACCTCTGAAAACAGAGTTATAAAGACGTCCCGTCTAACCTCGTACAAGTTTACTATCTTTCCGAATGTAACTTTCACGTTAAAACAACTTGAATTAATCAGTTGAATTTTGTCACGCAACGTTGAATAAGCAGAAAATTAAGATTTAACATGAATATTATTACCAGTTAAAGTTGATTTCAAAATGACAAAGGTCCTGATTTGATGAAGGAATACAAATTAGGATCACGCAAACATAAAGAGTGTTCCATGATAGCAACAAGTATAGACACTTGCCCTGCACTCGCCCCAAAACCGGCTGGGCGGCGGCCCCGATCAGGCCAGCCAGGCCGGTGGCAGATCAGCCTGTGAAATAGGGGTCGGCCGGCCAGTGACAATTTTTGCGGCCCTGCCTGCCTATTAGCTACTGCTTACTTAGGTAAACTGGCTACCCCTGCCTTGACAACTATCAAATATAATATACTTTTGTTTGTATTTTGGGTAGCTAGCAAAAAGTGGTGCCCTGCCAGCCGGCCGGAGAGGACCGCTACACCGGCCGGCTGGCTGATCGGTGTTCCTGGGCCTTCGAAAAATTTTTCCTGTGAACAACATTATCCTGCAGACGACATATTATTACGCACCTTCTACTTTTGCAACAAATATATATATATATATATATATATATATATATATATTATATATATATATGTATGTATATATACGTATACATCCTACATACCTATGTATGTATATATGCATCTTTCCTGCTTTGTGAGCACCGCCAAATAACGCGTTCCTCCGCGGCAGCGCCTAGGCTTACCGAGAGCGTGTTAGGCTTAGAATAGAGCGTGCTTTTACACGTCTAAGCCTAAGCCATTTTTTAAGCATAAGCTCAGCTTAATTAATTAAGCTAATCAGCATTTTCAAAAAAAATTTTTGCTCACAGAGTAGGTAAACTTCACATATCTATGAGCATGCTTAATCTATGAGCACTGCTCATAGGACGATCTCTATGAGCAAAATGCACATACAACCGTCTCTGTGAGCACTTTTTGCTCATAAAGCATACTGAGCGAGTACAATTAGCGTATGCAACAGTGCTCATATAACATATAAGCTGCTGGTATATATATATATATATATATATATATATGTATATATATATATATAAATTTTCCGGTTTCATGTTTACACCTTTCCAAGTTCCAAGTTTCGCTGCACGTCATCCAAATAAAGCTAAAATTATATTAATTAAAAATTAAACTAAAATTAAATTAATTTAAATGTAAGTCTGCTAATCTTACATTTATCTACTGCTAGCGGACTGTTTCCATTTCTATCTGACTATTTCTCTATATGATTGCTCTGCTACGACTAATTATCATGGTGGGAACAGGAGGTCTGAAGTAAAAGTTACCTTCTTGTGTCAATGCAGTTTACCGAAGAAGATGAGTACGAGTGACAGATAACGAAATAATAAAAGTTTAATTGACCGACTGGTTATACATGCGAACTACGTAATAGCAAGAGTGCATAATGATAAACAGCAGCTCATCAGTAAAAACTGACATATACAAGGCATATGCGTCAAAGCTTGTGTCTTTACACAAGATATATGCAGAAAAAAGTTGGCTACATGGAAACCAAAATCATTTGCAATAGCGATGAAGATTAAGTACGACGGCTCTCTGATTATTGAAACACTGAGTCGATCACAAAACTGAATCAGAGAAAAGAGAACATGTATAGAGATAGCAGTGGAAATTTGGGAATTTTCTGCTGAATCTCGCAGAACACAACCACTGTTTTATTTTTGCTTAAAATTTGCTTTAAATCTTAGCATTGCAGAGTAATGCTTACGTAATATACCGGGAAAGTTTCAGCAAAGTAGAGCTAACTACTTAATTATATATATGCCTATTAAATCCCTTAAGGGCAGAGATCGAGGCCAATTCAATAATGTTTTTCAATGATAACGGGATAAGCAAAACCCGTCTACAAGGAGATAACATTTGTACGAGTTTCCAACAAAATTAATAATTAATCGGTAGCTGGGAACAGGCAACCGTTTAGCTATCTCTTCGTCATCTAAGATCACTAATTTTCACAATCAAAAGAGAACATAAACCTACATATGAAAGACATGAACTGTAATCTACTAAATTTATTTAGGGAATTAACGCTATCTGCATCTTGAAAAATTAATCTTCACTTTCTGAAAGAGTATAACAGTTCAATGCAACTTTTTGTCAGTCATCCTGAAGTCGTCGCCAACCAAAGAGTTTCAAGCAAAAGTTCCTGACTTTTAGAAAATAGTTTTCATAACTAGTCAAGCTTAGCTAATTTCATACGTAATCCTGAGAGGGGGTGGCAGGAAAGAAAAGGCCAATGCATTGTATCTCACTTCTCGGTAATGCTGGTGGGCGGATGACAAACTCGCTCACTAGCATTAAACAAACATGCAACACATATGCATACACATGATACCAAGAGTACATAATAGATAAGAGTAAGAAACTCTTACACTAGCATGTACAATTCATGCTAGGTATGCTCGGTTCGTTAACTCGGGACCTTCCGTAACTTCCGGGAGGGGAGGGGGGCCCACTTTGCACTAATTAGACGCTTTCATATAAACGTGTGTCTGTCTGCTCGCTGATTGGCCCATTAGCCAAAGGCTTATGGTAGGTAATTTATTAGTTATTTTAGTTAATTAGTTATAACTTTAATTAGGTTAAAAATTGTTAATACAAAAATTCGAAGGAATGTAATGTGCAACGATTTTTATATCATTGAAAAGAGCAGAAAAAATGCTACAAAGTTGTCGAATTAGTTTTATATTTACATTAACCTAATTAAAGTGATTGACTAATTATTTAAACTAATTAAAATTTCTAATTTTAATAGGATAGATAATCCCTAATTAAACTAATTAATTAAAATAACTAATAAATTACCTACCATAAGCCTTTGGCTAATGGGCCAATCAGCGAGCAGACACACGCTTATATGCAATCTAATTAGTGCAAAGTGGGCCCCCCGGAAATTAGGGGGCGGGGTCCCGAGTTAATGAACCGAGCATACCTACCATGATTTGTACATGCTGGTGCAAGAGTTCTTACTCTTATCTATTATGTACTCTTGATCATACACGTACGCATGGCTATGTAACTTGTAAGTTGTAAGTATATGCATTACCTATGTAATAGTGTGCTAGAAGATGTTAGTAAATGCAGAATATATGCTGCAAACCTGTATCGACAGCCACAGTTGCTAGTAAGACCGGCCGGGCCGGGATACAAGCAGGACGAGCAGAATACCCGGGCAGTCTTACAATACGTCTACATATTTTGTAGCCAGAGGCAACGATTGAAAGAAGGTTACAGTAGACAATGGAACTTCAAGAACAATTTTCAATCAGGGTACAGTATAGACGTTGTGATGTGACTTCTGACTGGTCGGTCATTGCGGTTACATGGATTCGTTCAAAATCGAGGATCCCACTGAAAGAGTTCGATTAAAACTGTTGACTAGAATTTTCAAAACTTGTCAGTGAGTTGTTAACTTATATATACCGAGTAGTGTTATTCTGACCTACGAAAATTGAAAAAAAACACGAATTATACAGTCAGTTTAGGCACAAATTAAGAGGCAAACCGATTAATAATAAGTTTATGTTTTTCTGAGTTATAACCTGTTTTCATACGCTAACAGTAAAAAACTAACTAATCTGTAGAATGACATATCACCCCTTTTGCGTTTATAGAAATTACCTTTGACAATCAGCATGTTTCGTGCAATTAAGGTTGGAATTCATTAGGTTGGACGAAAAAGTATTACAATAACAAATTTATCTCTTTCGCAATAACATTTGATCGATAGTTAAATCTAGATTTTGTGAACTCGTGTTTTCGAACTAGATTCCGAACTTGCTGTGACAATCACATGCGTATTTGTTGGCTTAAATGACTGTATGCAAATTAGTTGCCTTTATAAACTCGTGTATTGTGCAATTAAACATAGTCTTGTTTGACTAAAGCCTTGCATACAACATACAATCACTGGAGGTTCCTCCCAACTGTTGATAGGCTTTGTTTAACTGAAGGATAGTGGAAAAAATTTTTCAGTTAATTAAAGCACCCGTAAGGGTAAAGTTCCTGATAATCCGGATTGACCAAACTGTAATTCCGGACACTATTGACATTTAAAGGGTAAGCAGCTTGAATTCCCAATGAAATAATTAATGCTATAGTTTTGGTAACTATTCACAGCTTCTGATATTTATTCATGCCTTTCGCGTTGCGATTGTGTCATGTTTACTCGTTAGAGTAAAAACAGAACCATTACAAATTTGTGTTATTGTTATTGCTGTGAATAACCATGACTGAAAAAGTAGACGAGTTGGAACGCACTCTTCGTGTGCTAGAAAGGAGAATGAAAGCTGTAGAAGATGAAAATGAATCCCTCAGAACCGAAAATAAAGAACTACGTGATCTAGTCACAACTTCTAAGGATAGTGCTGGAGCAAAAAGCGACCAGTATAGAGGCAAAAGCCAGTCGCATGACTGAGTTTAGTGGCGAACCAGGATCGGTTGCTTTCACAGCATGGCTGCGGAAATTTGAAGCTAAGGCTGAATATTACGAATGGTCTGAGGCTCAATTATCCAATAAGCAAATTGGCGTGCTGTCCAATCCTGCTTTAGCATTTGCTCAAGACTTGCCAAAAAACACTCGCGCTTCCTACAAAGCATTGGCTAAGGCATTAGAAGAGAAGTGCAGACCACATAGCTCTGACTTCTACGCCTTGTCCATGAGTAATTGTAGACAAAAAGAAGGACAGAGTGTTTAGCAGTTCAGTCATGCGTTGCTGGAGCTGGCAAAAACGCTTTTCCTCCTAATCCTAGCGACGATGTTCTCAACTCCGAAGTGCGTAGAGTGTTTATTAAGGGACTTAATCCAGACATCATGTGGTAAGTGATGCGGGAACATCCTAAAACGTTTAAGCAGGCGGTAGAAGTTGCTGAGCGAATTCAGCACGAAAAACTCCTGTTTAAGGAAGCTAACAAATCTTATACGGCCACTGAAGGAAATAGTGACCCAACAAATTCAGTAACTGCTCTGGTTGATGTTTTAGGCAGAACGCTCCACAGATTGGAAAGCCAAGACAAGCAGAACACTGAAACTGCCGTCGGAGCCATTGGAAACTCTCAGCAGACAGATTCACCAATTGAGACGGGACATTCAGATTTGGGTAAGCGAATGAATCGCTTAGAGGAACAGTTAAAGAGACTGAATAGGCAAAGGGGTTCTAGAGGCTCGCGGGGCGCAACTGCGTCATCCACCCAAACCAAATGGTGCCATAATTGCAGAAGTAATACCCATAACGGTACGAACTGTTGGTATGCCGAAGAAAAGCCTAAAGGCGGTAATAAGGCAAGTCGAGGCGCTCGTGGGCGGCAAGGTCCTCGAGCTACACGAAACGTGCAAGCCCATAAGAACAATACCCCCGAAAGATACAACAAATGGGATTCGGACTCACATGTAGGCGCTTGTTGCCCCGTGGAACCACTGCCGGAAAATTTCAAGCCACCTAGCCCGGCTGCCCTTGTAAATGATTGCGTACAATTGCAATCATTGAAAAACTTATGGCGAGGCACAGGCATTGAAGGTGCAGTAAGCTTGGCTAAGGCTATCAAGGTGGCACCCAAAATTCTTCATAGCTCAGGCAAACCTTTTTGATGTTGAGATCAAAGGGGTAGCCGAGCATCAGAAGGAGGCCAAGCAGAGATTTTATGCGGACCTGCTACTGGTAGTTTTCAGGAAGGCTCCTGTCGACAAGATAATAGGCTTCCTTGAAGGCCACTTCAGTCCAGAAGTTATCCCCAATGAAAGGGCTGAATTTGGTCCAATTACTGGAAGCCGCATTTCCATCACCTGACCTGCATCCTGGAATCGCCAAAAGAATGGCACAGCTCTTAAATAAGAAGGACAAACAATTGCGGGTTGTTGATGATGAGGACGTAGCTACAAAGAAGCGAGACACATTGGATGCACTTGTTCTCAACTACCAAAAGCTTTTGGAATAGGAGTATTTTGAAGGACAACTGCCAGAGTCCAAAAAATCTCGAGCTATGGTCGAAGTAGAGTGGGACGTGGACAAGGCCAAGAAATTTGTTTCGTTCGAAAGCAAAGAAGCAGACTTCGGCGACTACTACCTTTTTCACCGATAAGAAACGGGAAGCCTCGGCTCTGTACAGTTGTGGTGGACATCAGTGGTGATCAGCAGCGCTTCCTCAATGCAGAGATCATCTGGAATGCTAAGGGGAACGTTGGAAATAAGGACGTTATGCTGCTCATGTTGGAGACCGACGAGATTCGCCAAGTTTTCGATGTTATCTCTAATCCCAATACCCGATTCGTCTGCGTGAGTCAGAATGAATTTCTGTGGAGTTGTGGTCTTAGAGCAGCTAAAGCCACAACCACAGATCGACCTCCTTTCCCTGGAAAGAACCTCTATGGAGACACTTTGACTGACATTTTTCAAGAGTATCGGGAACACCGTCTCAGTTCCAATTATGCATCGGCAGAGCTCTTTGATCGGTGCGTTCTCACTCCTGCACAACAGAGCAGCTAAAGCCACAACCACAGATCGACCTCCTTTCCCTGGAAAGAACCTCTATGGAGACACTTTGACTGACATTTTTCAAGAGTATCGGGAACACCGTCTCAGTTCCAATTATGCATCGGCAGAGCTCTTTGATCGGTGCGTTCTCACTCCTGCACAACCGCTTCGGTCTGTGCTGATCTTTGCTGACTCCCAAGGAAAGTATATTCAGAAGATCAGTGCTGGTTCTGTTATATCTGTTAGTGGTGGCTTTCCTTCATCCATCTTGAAACGGTGCCAACGCGAGAAAATTCAGATTCGTGATTATCAATATGTTATTTTTCAGTGTAGCATCAACGTAGCAAAGCGACCTTTTGGGTTCTGGCGGAAGCAATGGCTCACCCTGAGAAAGATAGTCCGAGCGAATCCAAATCAGCATTATCTGGTATCTTTGCCCTATCCTACACGGCGAGTGAGGAAGGTTGCCAGATTCAACACCTACATGAAGGCGATGCTGGCACATATTCGGCTGTGCGATATTGCGATTGTGGATCCAATGGATCACTTGCCTTTCCAACCTAATCGATACGGAGATATTGGTGATTCCCTGTTGGATAATGATCGCTTTCATATGAATCATCGCGGGTTACGGGAATTATTTGAGATTTGGGCGAAAGCAGTTCCTGCCTTCGATATTTTGCTTACCGGCTAAGCCCAATACCGTATAAACAGATCCCAAATAATCTTTGCCATCGTAAACCTACCGTCTGCTGGGATACCCTCCTACCTACTGGCCTGGACTCTTCCTTGACGGATGGTAACCCCCTCGGAAAGTTGCGTTAGGTCGCGATACTCTAGTAGTATACTAGGGTTGACCAACCTTTGTGTTGAGGACTGGGGACCAGTCCACTTGAAGGGGGGTGTGAACTCGTGAACTCGAACTAGATTCCGAAATTGCTGTGACAATCACGTGCGTATTTGTTGGCTTAAACGACTGTATGCAAATTAGTTTTGTGCCTTTATAAACTCGTGTATTGCGCAATTAAACGTAGTCTTGTTTGACTAAAGCCTTGTAAATTTTCTTAGTTGGTGTTGGTGCTTTCCAGTTGACAAACTGGGAAATTGATAAACTGGAGATACGCCGCTGGAAGTTTAGGAATCTATATGCAATCAGCGAGAACTACTACGTTGCTTTCCGATTCGCAATTTTCTGTAATCCGATCGATTGTCAAGAGGGGCTACAGGCTCTAGACATCCGCAGTTCAGAGATTATTCCAGGATTGATTCAACATGAAAATTTGACTGCACTTATGAAAATTAGATAACATATAACTAACACATGCAAATGCTGTACTAAACTAATATCCTAATTACCATAATAGTTAATGATTGTCATACATATACTGTGTATGAGTTATGGGCAACTAAAGGTAAAAACATTTATGTTGATTGAGAATTCGTAATAACCAGATTTATCAATTACCAGGAAGAAAAATCTGTTATACATAAATCATTTCATTTGTTCGTTGGTTTTAACAGAATGAGCCCATGATACAGCATTCATCCCTTAGTTTTGGGTGCTCTAATTCGCCGCGAATAGGTAGATATGGCAAACCAGCATCATATACAACTACAAACATAAGCAGGTGTCGTGAAGACAGAAAATATTCCGAAATTTTCATAGCACTCTTTTTATTTTGCTAAAGAAACAGCAAAATCTCCTTGTAAGGAAACTTGGGTGAAAGCTTTCGTGAAAGTAACTAACATTGCAGGAACAGTATGATCAGTAAGTGCACGGACAGACTCATAAAAACAGAAGAACTGGCGAAGTAGCGAGAATGAGTTACCGCTGCTTGTTTCCGTTTGTCGCCATAATTTTCAGTAAAAGCTGCTAATATAGCATGCGTACTATATTATTAACAAATTAGTGTTCTCCTCATCAAAACATTCCATTTGAGTACCATATTGACTATGTTTTTTTAGAAATTCTAACTCTGGTTATTTTGATCGATTTTGACCATTCTTGACAAATTTAAAGCTCTATAACTAAAATTCCGTGAATTTAGGTGGTTTGGCACTATTACAACATTTTATCTGCTTAAACAGGAAAGGGAAAGGGAATAAAAATGGACACACCCAGGTTAAAGGTGAAAAAAATTTTTGTGAAAAAAGCGGCAACCCAATAAAGTTTCCTTGGACAGGGTCGGGCCGGGCCGGACTTGTGGGCCTGAGCGAAGGTCGCTGCGAGTCCTCCTACGAAAGAATACAAAATATACAACATGTTCATCTGCTTCAGACTCTCACTAAATTACCATCACGTGTTTTCGCAAAAAACAAATTTTCCGCAGATAACACGGAACTATCAACCAAAGTTTAATTAAAACGAAATTAAAAACAGAAGTAGAGAAGAGATGGTAATTGCTGGCTCATCCCATGGGGAATAATTCTTTCGTTCAGGTTAATGAACAGGCCTTTTTGGTTCTATTTTTAGAAAAACTCAATGAATATTCTAGTTTCTGAATAAATTAATTTTATCTTAACACAGGCTCAGTAAGGTTTCCGTTTTAGTACGAGTTGATGTGCTTATTACGTAAAAATAAAATGAAATAAAGTTCATACTTTGTGACATGACATCCAGAAAATTGTAGAAAAGGCAAGAAAATTTTGAACAAAAATGCTTATAATGTTAAGAGTGATCTGTGATGGGATTTAGGAACGTTCGAGCAACCTTGGTATTCCCGGGTTTTCTGCGGACAAAATTTACTTTTTTGCAAAAACGCACGATTTAGTGAGATTGCGTTGAAGCAGATGAATGGGTGATAGTCCGGTAGGCGCACACCTTAATAAATTGAAGGTTTGTGAAACGTACTTACTCTGGGAAGCGCACACCATATCTTGTCGTAGTTAATTTGCTCTGAACTGTTGGAAGAAACACTTATTTACGTCTGCATTAACAATAAGTAGTCATTAGGTATTATTTAAATTATATATATAATTAGTAAAAAATAATAAGAAATTAATAAATTATATGTCCATCAAATTAAAGCCTAAATCCTAGAATTTACCATTGTGGAATTTGAAGTTTAATTTACGTTATAAGGTTAACGTAGAATTTTAAGTTTAACGGTATAGATAAACCAAGCAGTTGGCTCCGGGTCCGGGTTCAACTTTTGGATAAGTTGTTGCTGATAAGCGAAACCACATGTTTTGGTACACAAGTACCCAGATCCGGGTCTGGACGGGTCCGGGTTTGGCATATCGGCTTCCGTCCGGGCGGAGTCCGAAAATTTGGACCCGGAGCTAACTCTGACCAAGCATGTAATTTAGCCGTCAATTTCATACACAAATATATTATATGCATATATACTTACGAACGTGGATTAAAGATATTCATATGTAATTTTTGCGGTCAATACCACTGTAAAAAATTAAATTAAATACATATATATATATATATATATATACGTTAAGGTAGAATTTAAGAGATTTCTGGCAAAACATGTTTTCTGCATAAAATCGTTCCAATAGTCATAAAACATCCTTAACGGGTATCGTATCAGCATTTTATCTTACCAGAACAACAAGGTTACAACAGCATGTCAGATAATATTGTCGCTCGTTACTCGAAGTAAAAACCTCAGACGTTTTGACTCATAACTGTATGTTGACCGATTTTCCTTTTCAGCTTTAAGCTAAATCATAGCTAGGAAGGAATAGTCATTTAAAAGGTTTTCAAAAAACTTTTTCCAAATTTTAATTTCATCCGCTACTGGAAAGCCTTCAGCTAATTCTCGCTTAGAACTTGATTACACAATCTCAGGCCACTAACGTTTGACTACTTTTTACGCCTGTAGCTTTTCGAATCAGTTTGCTAACCAACTCGTGGACTTTGCGACATGGCGGATCGTAGTATGTACATGGGGATCCCCGGATCTGGAGGCGGGGGCGGGGGCGGAGGATATGCGAGTGGCGGTGGAGGTGGAGGCGGCGGCGCCAGAAGTGAATACCAAACCTTAGGGGTACGTTAAACAACTAAACTGAAATCTCAAGCTTTCTACTGTGTGCTAATATAAGGCATCATGACACTATATTTCTCCACATGTATACTTTACCAGTATAATAAAACTGTGGCTTCATCACGAGCAGAATGAGCATGGTTTGAACTCGGTTAATTCAATTTAATAGTACATAGTTAGTAGTATATTTAGTTTCAATTTAATGTAGTTCAGTGGTTGGGAATGTGAGCAGTTCTGCCAAAGGGTATGTAACAGACGTTGGCAAGCCGACAACATTCTGTCAGCCAACAACAAAGGCCAATGAGAAAAAACTGAATGGAAGTCTGATCACGCGGGCAATTGAAATTAAATTGAAACCTCGAATTCGGACATGTCTCACAATAATTTAGCTAAAACTTAAAAGTGCAAGCACTTCTAATATACGAATCCCATCCTTTTATACGCAATTGCTGTGCAGAGTTTCCAGTCTAAAACAGGACCACTGGTATATACATTATTCAATTTAAAAATGTCCATCTGTGTGTCATAGGAAGAATCTTTAAATTTTTCTTTATATTTTTACTATGTAACTTGTTCTCGTTTTGTATTTTCATTGATTTTAGGGCGGTGGAGGCGCCCAGCAACAATTTGCTAGCGGTGGAGGTGGAGGTGGTCCTAGAAGAGGAAAGCCCAATACAGAAAGTTGCTACATACCATTGGTTAGTAGAACTCACACTTGATATTCCGTAGTAATATAGCCAATAGTATTTTCATTCACTAGTATTACTACAGTAAATTAGACATACTTTAGCATAATGGAAAACAACTGTTTATGATTAGTGATGATGATACGCAATATTCGTTTAACGGTCCACGACGCATATTCCTAAAACTGATTTGAATCTGAACAATTTTAAATACACAACTGAAAATTTATATTTAAATTGCAGACTGCAGAAAGGATTCCACAACATTTGGATGCAGAATTCAGCTGTTTGGTTATGTAAATATAACTGATCAACACTGATTAACTTTAATTTTCTACTTACTTACAATTTATTTAATTTATATAACTATATTTGGCTTTGCATTTGCAGACTGAAGGTGGCGGTGGAGGCACAGCCACGTCATTTGGAGGTGGCGGCGGTGGCGGGGGAGGAATGCCCACTCAAACGGCCCGGGAAGACTTGGCCACGGCAAAACCGGGTGACCTGCCTCCACCGGAAGGTATGCCCATGCAAACTGCCCGGGAGAATTTGCCTCTGCAAACGGCCCGCGAAAATCTGGGCGGCATGCCCACACAGACGGCCAGAGAAGATCTTCAAACGGCCATGGGCGGAATACCGGAACCCTCCCGAGAACCCGAGGTTGGCATGGTAACGGCAATGGGGGCAGTACCCAGTGCACCAGCCCCAGAACAGAGCTTCTCCAGAGGCGGTGGCGGGGGCGGTACGACCAGCATGTACTGTGGGGTGCCCGGTGCCCGTGGTGGAGGCGGGGGCGGAGGAGGTGGCGGTGGCGGTCGCGCGGATCAGAGTATGTACATGCCCCTTGGTGGTGGCGGCGGCGGCGGTGGTGGTGGTGGTGCTGTGAGTAGCTACGGTGGCGTCCCTGCCTCACGTCCTACTCCGAAGAAGAACACGGAGAGCATGTACATTCCACTGGGTGGAAGTTAGAGAGAGCACCGCAGACTGAATAAAAGGATTGATGGCTTTAATAAAAACAATATGCAAAATTCAGCTGTCTAGGATGTTTGTGCCTGTTGCGTGAAAACTACGTATCTGCTGTGCATTAAAATTAAAAATGCTTACATTGTTGACAAGGAATTGTCATATGGTGTCAATCGGATTCAGCTTAATTTGCGACAGAACTGAAAGAAATAATTGACACAGACAAATAATTGACAATTGACAGAAATAATTGTACTATCTTTCTGGGGAAAATGGGGAGTTTGTGACATCCATTCCAAATTTGAGTAAAAATGAAATAACAGCATTGCAGTTTTTAATTATTAATTGAAAACTGGACGCAGAATTACCCATGACAAGCAAAAATATGTCATAATATATCAGGCTGTTTTCATACTTCCTGGAACTGGTTGATTAAGGCTCGCGATAACCAACTTGGTGCAGAGCGAAATTAAAGGGTTTATGTTCAGAATTTCAGGCAAGTCTTTCTAATTAGAAAAATAAGCACTCTCTAAGGCCAGCTTGAATGCAGTGATTTTGAGGAGGCTACTGCCCCTTGCCCTCCTTCGGGAGTTTCCTTTTCGCCGGCAGGTATGTAGAAATCGAAAAGTTTAGGGCATTACTAATATACGATAATGAGAATAGGTAGGCGAAAGTTACTCTTCTTGAACATTACAGAAGTTCAGTACTAACAAACTGGCACAGTTCTCAGACAGGCATCTCACGTACTTTACAGCACAACCACGTCCGCTCGAAAACATAAATCAACAGCGTTGAATATCATCTACATATATATGTACACAATGTTACGTAATGTTCACTCATCCTTTCGTTGTCTGAATACGTAAGCCCATTTCATAAACAGGGTTAAGCGGTTTAAACTTTAATCATTTCATGAATACGCTCACGGATTAATCGGATTAATGTTTGATACGCCTTCTTTCTCATTGATACGCCACTAAAACGGACCACTTAAACTTGCCGATTAAAAACCGATTCATAAAATACTGACGGAGACAAGTTTAATCTGACACATTCCTAGAATAACGACGGATTAAAAGCCAATCTGATCCAATACGTATTCATGAATTTATTGAACTTAATCCGTTTAATTCGTCACTGGAATGTCAGTTCAAAATCATAGTTTGATTGATTAAACGAAATTAACTCACATAAAAGCACCATATATATGTGCGTCACCTTTTTTATTCGATTCTGTATTTTTATTTTTTTGATTTTAATCTGAGGCTATGATGATCCGATAAAGCTCAAACGTTTTGTGTGTATTAATGTACATATATATTGTTATATTCCATCAGTTTTATAACTAACTTTATTTCAGAGACACACTCAATAATTTAGCTTTACACTTCTTAATTAATATTTTGTCCCAATCAAAAAATAGAGTGACGCACATTTCTATATATCAGAAAACAGAGCAAACGTGAGGATAAATTGCAATATCTTAAACAACAAAATTCATTCATTAGGTACAACACGTAACAAACAAGTAGTCCCCAAACGGGCATTATTCCTCTGTAGACTAGTAGACTACGTAATACTGCAAGTAATGTCAACCACCTGATTACAACTACAGTAGTACATTTTATATATGTAACTTGTGCTCACTGCAAAGCAGCTAATTTATTGTAGTAGCTACTAGCTACCAACCTTATTATCAACTGTACCACGCCGACGAATCTTAAAGTCGAATTCTTAAGAATTTGGACATGAGTAAAAATCCTTGGACATGCTTTGTAACACTGACCTATTATACTTTGGAGATTAAAGTCGCACTCTGGTCATGTGACAGCTATGACTATTACATCATTGGATAGAGCGTGTCTCAGTAAATAAACTGATGTACAAACAAATGTCTTACTGTTCCGGAACATAAAGAAAACTAGGCGTCTTAAAGAAAGTTTAAGAAGTTAACTTCGGTACTTAAGGGTAGACGCACATTTGGAGCTTCTACTGTATATGGATTAAATGTATTTACAAAACGCGGATTAAATACTTGAACTTTTTTAAGCTATTAGCAATTAATTAAGCTATATTCCTTTAATCCGTTTAAGTTATGCCACTGTTTAATCTGTTTAAGTAGTTTAATCTGTGATTTTATGAAGGCTTCTTTTAATGTGTTTAATACATTGAAGGTACCTAATACGTTTAAGTAATCCGTTTAATCTTTTTATGAAAAGGCCTTAAGGTTTCTCAATTCTCATATCCTCGTTAATTTTAAGATAAGATAAAGCACGCAAAAAAACTAGACTAAAGGCCGTAAAGCACAAACTACTCATGTGAGTGAAGAACAATGTTAAGTGACACTGAATTATGTTGAATAAAAGACGTCCGAACAAAACTCTACATACTCAGTTCAGTAAAGTTATTAGTTACGTATATACATACACATTTAGCTAGTATATGATACGAAAAGCTGACAGAAATGACCTAAAAACGGCGTTTTAGTAGTCCCAAGAGTTCGATTTAAATCAGCTATTGAAAATTGGAAATTCAGCTTTTAAGCAGTAGTAATAAATACTTCTTTAAGATAAGAACTATGTCTTTACGTATATAATAAGGATTCTGTGGTTGTCTGACAGCAGACAGACTTTTTGTCCCCCCATTTTGTTAAAAATTTGCATTGTGGTTTTCAGGTGCGCTGAGCACGAATTTGAAGTCCGTTTTTTAATTCAACTTTTCGATGATGGCGGTTCAGCCGTTTGGAGTTTGGACATCGGCCGGCAAAGATCACTATATACGCTTGATTTTGATTAGGACTCACTTTTGGCTGAGATAAACTAAGCTCTTATATCTGAGCGAGCACAACACAAACAGCAGCAGAGTTGGCTGCGGGCGTGGTTAACCGCGGGTACCCGTGGGTACCCGCGGGCGCATGCGGGCGTGGACACAATTCTGTGACCGCAACGACCGCAAATTTTCTCTTCTAAAAGGTCTGTATATAGGCATTTTTACATTAAATTTTTATTTAAATCTTTATATGCCTTTTTCTGATAAAAAATATCTTTCTTTAACTACTTCATTATCAAAACAGTTACAGTGGATTCTAAATAAAAGTAGTTTTTTACCCTTTCCTCAATATAGGCGTGCAAAAAAATTGAAAGACTGCAGTTTAAATCAACTAAAAGCTTATATAGAATGCAATGCAATAAAATCCAACCCGCAGAAATGAGGTTGGGTGTCTTAACTGTTTTAACAACTAACACTTTGAGGTTACCTGTAGCTAATTAAAAATAGATTAATTTAATTCAGATTAGTCTTTTCCTATTGAGCGTGTGCCAATGTTGTACAAGAATCAGAATTTAGCTTATTTCAGTGACAAAATTTGTTCAACGTGAACCTTTAGCACGATGGTCATCGCGGTCAAACAAATTTTGTGCGGGCTGCGGGCGTGGTCGCGGGCGGTCGCAGTCACCAAGGGTGTGGGCGCGGGGCGGTCGCGGTCATTGAAAAATGTGTCCATTGCCAACTCTGCAGCAAGGATGAACTTGCCTCAATATATAGTTGCTTGCGTTTGCACCTAAGAAATTCTTCAATGCCAGACTAGTTCGGTTACATGTTTAGAGAAGAGAAAAATCTAATCTCATCATACAATCTTGTGAAGAAATGTTTTCATGTCGTGCAAAATCCAAAATCTCTACAAAAACGTGGAATACCGAAACTAAATTCTAAGTAAGGAGTAATCATACGGGTTAATGACTTTGATTAGGGCACACACAGAAGACTGATTTCCTTATAATTTTCTCACTTCGTCCCAATTTCAAAGAAACAAAGTATGGAACATGCTGGACAGCTTCAAGCTCCAATGAATCTATGTATATGTGAAATATCAGTGCTTCAAGTGAACTCGTAAAAGGTTGAAAATAGTGTAATAATCTGTCCGGGGACGGGCTCAGTGGTAGAGCGCTCTAGCATAATGCAAACCTCGGTTGTTTGATGTTTATCCCCGCCTCCATACAAATGTTACCTGTAGTTTTTCACTGGTTTACAGGTTCACTCTACAGGAAAGTACTCGATAAAATAAGTATATAAAGGGCAATAGTGATCATGATTTTTGAAGACAGTTTTTCAATACCTCGTGGGTGATTTTTTGGTAACGGCCGCTCATTGCCGAAAATACTTTGGGAGCGGCTGCCCCATTTACCTGCCCCGCCCTTTCCATTAACAGGTCGTTTCAGTGAAAATTAAAAGCTTTGCCTTGTAAAAACTACAGGTTTGGAATCTGACTTAGGGTTGTCCAAGTTTATCAAGACTACAGGTATCTTTAGCATTTGCTGCAGGAAAACTCCAGTAAAAACTACAGATTTCTTTTGTAATTTTTACAGCGAACTTCTGTAATTTCTATTATTCGAGAGGCCGGTAAATATACAAAAGTTACCTTTGTGGAAAATACAGGAAGCACAAGAATTCCTGTAATTTGTACAAGTCTGTTTAAGAGTGCTGACTGCTGGCGGGCCTGGAGCCTTTGGTCTTGTCAAATCCTTAGGTCGGTCAACTACAAAGCCCAGTCGTTGGGTCCACCGGACCAGTTTCAATATGATCGAATTACATTTATTCATGGAAAGCTCGATTCTGAACAGGGTTTTTTTGCGTCCAGATGTGCGTCTGGACGCAAAGTTTCTTATCTGGACGCAATGAAATTTTAGCGGGACGCAAGCTAGACGCAACATTATTTCGGGAGAAAATTCACTTTTGTAAGAGTAAAAACTTTAAATGTCTCCAGTACCAATTTTTCCGTTTTTTTCCAAAAATTTCTTCGGGTCCTGAGGGCTCCGCCCCCAGACCCCCGGTGTTTCCCACTTTGTCATGGAATGCCAAGGTGCAAGGTCATGTCTCAATGTTACTCAATGTTATTTGTTAAGTTGTTGTCCACCTGCATCCATATATATCAGATTTTTTCGAACTCATGAATTTCACGTCAATAAATATATAGAGATTACTAGGTGCATTTATATACATTTATATATATTTATACATTTATATTGTTCTCATTCAATAGGTCAGGCAGGATCAAGATTAGTACTAAAGTAAAACCCCGAAATTAACAAAATTTGTAACTGTAGCAGAAGCAGAATGTCCAAATTTTTTGGTTCTTCTAAAAAAACGTTTTTCGCAAAAAATACACAAATGGCAACTTAAAATAATGCAAGATTACCATTTTTCTGAAATTGTCAAATACAAAAGACCTATGTACGAGCAATTCACTATCCATTTATTGTAACTAACGTTAATAGTATTTACAAATGCTTCACTGTTTTGCAGTTGAATAACGCTGCCTAGGGCATACACGCTTCTCTATTGACTTTATACTGAGTTTATTCAAAATTCAAGAATTCACAGATGCAATTAACACAAAAAATGCATTAGCGTTAGGAGCTTTAGTTAGAATAGATGTAACAGTTGCCAAATAATCTTTTTAAACATTTCCACAACGGATTTAATCCGTAATTTTGAAAACTTTCCAACTTCTGGGGGGCTCCGCCCCCAGACCCCCCGGTGCTCATTTGCAATAATCCTGCTATCAAGGATCACCAGCTGTCAAAGTTTGCGAAACCGAATGTATGTTTTAATGTTTGCTACCTTTCTTCTCAATGATATTCCTAAATATTTCATAAATTTTTAATACTTTAATTAGTTTAACTAACATTGAAATATCGGAATAATGTGTGTCAATAATATATATATATATCGAAAATTACTAAGTTCTGCAACAGACGCCAAATAAAATCTTTTTAAACAGTTCCATTACGGATTATTCTGTAATTTCAAAAAAATTCTTCAACTTCTGGGGGGCTCCGCCCCCCAGACCCCCCGTCGTGTATGTTGGACGCATCTATATTCTTGGTAGGTAGTCCTGTAATCTTGCATTACCGTTAAGGTCCTGGTATTGTTTTGTGCAGCGCTTTTGTGGGTATTTTTTGAAACGTCATAACTTTCGCACTTTTGTGAGTTGGAAAAAGCTTTATACATCATTTTAAAGCTTATAATCTGTAGATTCTCATGAGAGTACGAAACTAGTAAAAATCCGCAAAAAATTGTGAAAATTTTCTGACATACTGACATCTGACAGGCTAAATATAGACCAAACATTTTTGAACATCGATTTCTCAAAACTGTGGAATCGGCCAAAATTTTTTCTTGTGCTGTCCTATAAAGGACATGTGGGCCGAGGGACATTTTTTGGATTTGGCTTAGCAGGTCATAACGGTCAAGAAAATCTATTAAATGTGCGGTGACACGAAATTTCGCAACTTTGCATTGAGTTTTTTCGCAACTGGAGATGTTTTAGCTCAGACCAAGAAAAATGTCCCTCCGCAATAGTGCGAATTCTCATCCTCCCAAAAATCACGCGAATCCATTGGGTAGTTTTTGAGAAATCTATGTTCAAAACAAAATAATCGCAGTTTTGCCAAAATGGTTTTTCGGCCAAATCTCTAGCTTAGAGCAACAAACTCCGGCTAATAGGCATTGATAAAATGTGCAATGATACTGTGTATCGATCGAGTATAAATAAACCAAAATTGTCCGTACGATTTGGTAGTAATTTTGAAAAAACTGATTTTCTCAAAAACGGCCATTTTTGGACCCCAAAAATCGTTTTTTGCTTATATACTGACTTAACCACAAGAGATAGCTCAAAAGTTGTAAAAGCAAAAATGTTCGTTTTTGTTCCCACTTTCCAGCCATACTAACCAATCTGGTGTCTCGACTATGTGCTGAGAGAATAATGGCAAAATCCAAAAATTTCCTATCTTTGCACCTAAAAATGCGGGACTGGTCCCAGAATGTTAAAGAGCATCGAAATAGTATAGTTGGAAAGTTTCATCCACTTTCATAAAGAATTAAAGCCTATAGGGTCAAATTTACACAAAACGATACCAGCACCTTAAGCAGCATCAGCTTTCTAAATAGTCTAAATAGCTTTGCACTAAAGAAATTATCGAAATTTTTATAAATAAAACAATTTTTGCACTAAAAAACACGCTAAAACAAGACTTTTGCCTGGACGCAAAATTTCTTAACGGGACGCAACTTAAATTTAGCGGGACGCAAGGTTGACGCAAATCCGAAAACCAAAAAAAACCCTGATTCTGAACCGTTATTGTATTAGGGTATTATTCTATTACTGACGCGACAATTATGAAGCCTCCGAACTTTACTATTAAAATAGATCTAGATTTATTCGTATGATTAACGCACAACGAGGGAAGATAAAGTGCAACAGTCACGAAACACAACACATAATATTACTATTAGATAAACGCTGATAAAAAGTATATAATATACAATGAAATAATTAAATAAATCCAAATAATGCAAAAAGAAAACAAACACATAATCACCAGGAGTACACATCATATAGTTGATTTGTGCTCTCAGCGCATGGCTTCGCTACAGCCCCTTCAGTATAACTCGAAAAATTAGCATCTTCGGGAATAAATCATGGGCCTGACCAAAATCAATCAGTTAAGAAAACTACTGAATCGAAAAACTCAGAGAGACATTAATACATACATGTGAATCCCCTATCATATGTAGTTGATCAGTGAGTGACTTTTGCCCGACAAAAACAGAATCACAAGTACTGCTAAAATTCACATAAACAAAACAAAACATTATATATATAAATCAAAAATCATCAGTTATACAAAATTTTTTTCACAATAAGAAGCTGCTGCTTTCAAACCAAATGCACAGAATATGTAATAAAGAGTAAGACAAACAGTCACATTAAATGTATGTATTTGAAAGAAATATTAAGCTATATCCGGTTCCATGCTATCCAATTACACCATTCCTAAATTAAACCCCGATTACGCCAGCCTCACACGGGGCGCAAATGGAGGTTGGTTCGAGCTTGTACAATTACTTTGAAGAGTTGGCAAAGGTCAATTGGGAGAAGGACTGAAGTTTGTACTTTCTTTTCAACAAAGAGAATTATTAGAGTACCTTTACCCAATTCTTTTTCCTGCGTCGTTTTGAAATACATTACGATATCCAGGATGTCAAAACAGGTTTATTTCAAGTTTATTTTTTGTTTATTTACTGCCAGAACCAGCCAATGCAAAATCAAGTGTACTAGTCTAGATTTTTGGTTGGAGCTAAACAACAATTCTTTCCATTTCTAATAACCAACAATTTCTGGAATTAGGTAGGATCCATATACATACATACTACTTGATCAATCAAACAGCGTATAAGAAAAAGCATAACTCACACAGAAAAGTAATACAAAACAACAAAGATAAGCAATTAATAAATTAACAAACTGACCACGATAAAACTACACTGAGTGGTTGTGCACTATCTTCACACTAGTGACAGAAGAGCACCGACTAAAATCTGATTACTTTGTGTTTGTACTTACTCATTCGAGTTTCATTCATTTTCACTTTCACTCATTTTGGCGGTAGTGCAAGTGTTAAAAAGTAAGTTTTTAGGTTAATTTTCAAGATTTTTCTCAATTATTTGCGAACCTTTTATGGACTTCTAAGCTCATATTAATCAAAAATTATGGTACATTGCTTTGGTTTTGCTCACCTCCACTCCTTCCCTAAGTGGAGAGAGAGCGACGCTCCTACACCAACTTTCAAAACCCTAAAAATACCAGAAACATGGTGCTAATGGGTGCAACCACTGTTAGCATTTCCAGTATAAAAGAGCCTCATAAGTCAGTTGAAATCCTGAAAAAGAAGACATAGAGTACAATAATAGAAAACATTGTTACAGTTTCCTTCCGTCAACTGGGCTTTTTTAGGAATTTCTTTCCTGGTAAGGACTTCATTGGGGAATGGGGGGAGTGCAAAAACACGGGCAAGGAATTTGGGGGTACTAAAAATTGAGCTATTAAATTAACTAACACACTCTGTAAAAGTTAGTTTTATTGCAAAATAATAAGAATTAGTAGTGTAGTCAAAAATTTGGTAAAGCTGAAAATGTCTGGAAAAATGGTGGCTAAGCAAATTTCTTCAGGATGAAATTTTATGCCAAAAGTGGCGGCACCCACTTGAATGGAGGACTTTGAAGGGAGCTCATTGAAGGGAACGGGTTTATGAATGGGACCGGCCCGACCTTCCCTCACAGCCAGCTAGAAAACGCCCAGGTCAATATGTCACACAAAGTAAGAAAACTATATGAGATGAAGGAAGTCTAATCAAATCAAGTCTTCACTTGGAACTGGAACGCGGTTTCTTACCGCCTTTAGACAGCAGCCCATAGCCGGAGGAACCTGGCGAGTTGTGCTGCATTTGGTCCTGCTTCATATAGCTGGATATCGGATTCAAGGTGCCTGATCCTGGCGAGATCACAGGCGTTTCCAAGGGAGAACTGCTCGAATAGGAAGGAGTGTCCGCTGCTCCGACAATGAGACCAAGTGGTGAGGGAGGAATGGCAGTCGGCCCGGCCAACATCGGATCAGCATCCGCAGCCATAAGAGGGGGCGTCTCCATAGTTAAAGGATTGCTCATGGCGGGTGGGGGACCCATCAGAAGATGAAGCTGTGGCTGTTCAGCCTGACCAGTGGTCATCATGCCTGCGCTGGTGAGTGGTGGTTGGGTGGCTAGAGGGCCCGTGGTTGAGGAGGTCACTGCCGAAGACTGACCAGAAGGGACTGTCAGCTGAGCAGGCGTCTTCGGACTGGGGAAGCCGCCGTCTCCCAGATACACGGAAGGATCACCGGCCAGAAATTCTGGAGACTTATAGATGGACAGTTCGTTGCCTAGGAAAAAAGAAAGCACATACATAAATATGACATGTGTAGAAATGGGAATGAAGGCATGCCAGCGCACACCGCGTGAGTGTAAAAGCTGGCAAAGTACTTTGTAATCAGCGCCAGGTATATACATGCTCGTCAATCTATGTTAACCTCCAAAATTTGTGGGCTCTCAGGGCTGACTAAATATTGTTTACGTATACTTACAAAAGTTAACTATTATATGCTGAAGCTAAAATCAGGCACACTGTACACGACTGCAGTCGCTGCGTTTTCACTAGGCAAACATCGTACCGATGATGACTGAGCGATCAGAGAAAGAAAGTCCGCCAGCTGCTACAGTCCTATCTATTAATTTACTTTTGGTAACACAAAAAACTAAATATATACCAGTGTTAAGAACTAGTGAGCAGTTTTGAAAATGTGAACTAAAACACATTTGACTATACGTAAAACGACAACGATTACTGGCTCATAATGGTTATTTCACAACAGAGACGTGTTAGAAAATTAAAGCTAAGAAATAAAACATTTTCTCAATAAGCATAAATTAAACAAGAAATGACACGGTTGAAAAGTAACGTGTGAATCTCCACAATCTTGGGGAAATATGCAACAGAATTTGGAAAACATTCCACACAGAGCTGAACAATTCTGTATCTGCTCATTTTGTCGTCCAAAGAGCAGTCAGTGCACACTCCAATAAAAAATAGAACAAGCAGAAACGACGTGCATGTTTAACTAGTTTTATCACTGAGAATAATTGGCAAAGATTGGCAAATTAGCATTCAGACCTTATGGCGTAATGCTACATAAGAAAATTGCTAACTTCAACTATTTTTCTGGTAATCAGAATAGCCCTAGTTTAAGGCACACACCACTGGAAAGTCAGGGACGTGATGCATCTGACACTGTAATCCATTGCGCTGCGAAAATTGGTTTGGAAAACAAAGATAAGTTAAGTGAAGGGGCCGAAGTTCTTCCTCGGGGATCTCACCTGGTCTATTTTAGTTGCCCCCATTCGAGTAGCCCCCCTCCATGAAATGGTCCCCATAAATTCCGACCTCCTCCCACAACCCCAAAACTGCCAAATTCTACCTTACCCCCCTAAAGTCTTTTAACGTTTCCAGCTTCGCTGGATTTTTAACGAAAGTTTCGCAATAGCGTAGCTTAGCCTAAACACCCATAAAAACTGGTTATTTTTTTGCAATTTTTTACACAAAAAAAGAAACAATCAAAATTCCCAAAAATATACAGCCCCATTTTCGTGAGCGCTCGCCCCCCCATTAGGCTCCCCACAAACGTCGGCCTGAAAATTGCTACAAATTGCTCCCACTAAGAAATTTGGTAAAAAAATCAGGATAGGTTGGCTACAAAGCGCAAAAAATGCAAAAACTAACTACTCCACAAGGGGCTTACTTAAATTGGCCTCCAGAACGTCAGTGAAATTTGACCTCACGTTTACATAAAGAAGAAGGAGAAAGACAAACTTTATCGAATAAAATCGTACTGCAACAAGTTGCAGGCAAATCGGATTAAGTTTTCAGAAGCAGCACGCCTCTGGCTTTCTAACGAATAGCTAGCTGAAATTATTGTTGTAAAAATCTCCAGAAAGTATGCTGTTGGAGTTAGCCAATTATTCTTGCAGGGGTTTGCTTTATGAGCTTAAATCAAATTTATTATATATATACTTTTTGTAACTAAATTGAAAGACAAACCTTTGGAATATTCGATTGCAAGGGGCTGACTAACGGCAACATCAGGGGAATTATCACTACGACGAACATCAAGAGGGGGCATCTTATTGAATGGGAGATAGTTGCCTGAATAAAAGTGTCCAATGTACGCATAAGATACCTTTCACACAGAGACAAAGTGTCACCCCCACTCCCATTATATAGAGCTCTGTTTAGGCTCGTGTATATCCGTAGACCTGACGCAGAAAGTTAACTAAGAAAGAAAAAGCACTCAAGTCCAGTGAGACATGACGTGTACGAAAAGATTTATATACAAGGTGAAGACAACATCAGTGCACCGTTAAGAGTTTCACACAATAACCAAGAAAACATTTATACAGGGTTCTTCGCTGATAACTATTACACCACGAAAGCATTGTAAAGACTCCGAACAAGCTTTTAGAAAAAAGTATGCTCATGAAGGAGTTATAGTTAAACAAGCTAAATATTTAGATCACTTCCAAAATGAGCTTTTCGTGTGTAGCATGTGAAGTTAATCTTATGCGTACTCGAAAGGAGCTAACCATAATAAACACGTTAATTTTCAGTGTTCTTCTCCTGGCTAGAAATAATTAAATCGACCGTAAAGTAAACGGTATGCATACGTATATTGCAACAATTTAATATATTATGATTGGGATTTTGCGGAGAAAAAACAAAAATCTGAAACTGAGAAATTGCGTCGAACGAGGAATAAATAAGCGTCAAACGGTAGTTAGGCCTGGATACGATGCAACAGCTGACACAAAACGACCCACAGAGTTGCGGTGTCACAGTTGCACTCGCGTCAACACACATATAAAATACAGCCACGTACTGTACGTATATATTCTCCCAAAACATAAATGGAAATAAAATAGTTCAAAATCAAAAGCCATAGTAGGGTTAATCATGGTCACAAAATAAACACGATAAAATTAAAATGATGACCTATTTTAAGGGAGCCTACAATGTCATGCCAATGAAGAATCCTTGGTTATAACAGACACAAAGAGTGGATAAACCTGTAAGCATCGAACCTGCAACCGTTCGTGTGGTGTCACCTCATATGTATAGTTAACCTCTAGTAGCGACGCTTTCAATCGAACACATTCTAAGCATACCTGAAATATCATTGGACGTGTTTGACGGTGTGTCATAGCCAAACATCTGAAAAAATAACATACAAAGGTACATCAACTTTAAGTTTAAAAACTGTCAAATAATTAAATTCAAATTTAAGGACAAGTGCCAAGAAGTATCCAAACAACGTGTATAGAAACTTAATCCCACGGCACTTATTTAATTTTGAATTCAAATTCCGCACATCGGCTACAAAGCATTTGGGTATGGTTGCTCCGGTAGACCTTCCGATCTATGCCTAGTGATGTATAATTCCGGAGCAGAGAGTCTAATAGTGATAGTGAATGAGTAGTGATGGAATCTTGTTGAGGGAAATTCAGCTTCTATGGAAGTCTTCTGATGTAATGAGAAAATTATTTATTTCTTTGCCCGAAGAACTTGTCTCACACAGAACTCACAACTAAGCTTGTGCTTCATCCCCGTTATGCCTGGGTAACCCGTTGTGCGCTTCATCCAAAACAAACCGCACCAAGGTTTTTGAAGGACAGAAAACCATCGTCTGAGGCAAGACTGGCGTGGTTAAGGTAGAATGGCATTAACGATGGCCGTAGCTCACTACGACGTGGCCAACCCGTATGGCATTAGCCTGTGATAGTCTGTAAGTCTTTGTCCAAGGCTGTGGCAAATTTATGGTTCCGCAACTGCCGGAAAGCTGCTTAGTAATGAGGAGGTCTCGGCTTGGGTCAGCGATTGGTAGCTTTTCAGTCGCAAAGTTTCGGGACAGGGAATCTACAACCACACTGAGTGCCCCTTTCCTATGTTCAACTACAAAAAAACGAAGTGGGCTAGCCGCACATGCCACCGGTAGAACAAGTCTCTTGTTAATCACATCACTTAAGCTTTGTCGAACACATATACAATCCACACTAAATTTTAGCCCATTCTAAAAATTCTTACAGTGCAAAACTGGAATGGAAAACACTCACATGTCTTTCAACTGTAATTAAAATTGTCATTTCAAATTGTAGAAACAGACATCCACTGGGCCCCGTTGCATAAACTAACAGTTGAACAGTCTAACAGTGTTCACAGGGTATTTTTTAGGGATTTTTTTTCGGGGGGGGGGGCTTCCCGGGGGGCCCCCCCCCCCGGGGGGGGGGGGACAAAATTTTCGGGGGGGGGGGGAAGATTTTTTTGCAAAAATGTGCCAAAAAATGGTATTTTTTGGCGTATTTTGCATGGTGAAACGCAAAAAGTTCTCAAAAATGCCAGGATTTAAGCTAAAAATAGCTATTTTTACGAAAAAATCTCCGGCGAAGCCGGAAAATTTTTGATAATTGGCCTATTTTTGGCAAAAATTTGGGCCTCCAAAAAACCCCGGGGGGGGAAGCAAAAATCCCGGGAGGGGGCGATTTCGGGGGGGAAGGCATTTTCGGGGGGAAGGTCAATTTCGGGGGGGGCCCCCCCGCCCCCCCCCCTATAAAAAATACCCTGGTTCAACTGTTAGACTGTTTTTGAATAGTGTTCCAAATTTCGTTGCATAAAAGGACTGTTAACTATCAGTCCAACAGTCTAACAGTGTAACAGCATTTTGAACAGTGTAGCTACAATTTATTGCGAGCGCACGGTCGTGGGTTCGAGACCTAGCCAATACAATATTTAGTAACAGTCATATATATCTTTTTCTTTTTGATGTAGATATAATCAGCTATTACTTATAAGCTTTAAGGAGCAGTAATGATGGTTTCAGTTATAGTTAACGGCTAGTTTTAGCGTGCAAAAATATCGTAGCTTTAATTGCAATATTCTGGCGAAATATGCTGTTTCAATTTTTTCGATTACATGTTAGTTAGTAGCTTTCTGTGGAACCCTTGATTGAAGCAGTGGTACCTATTAATGCTTCATTTCTTTACTTGTGGTTGCGCTTCCTTTTTATATCGTAATAATTGACTTATACAGAAATTAAATGCATTTGATCAGTCGCACTTTTTTGTTAGACTGTTAGTAGCAAACCTAACAGTAACAGTCCAACAGTGTTAACTTTTATGCAACACTTGCGTTTGAACACTGTTGGTAGACACCGTTCAAACACTGTTAACAAACTGGCTTATTTTTAGGCAAAAAATTATGGGGGGGGCTTCGTGGGGAGGGGGCCCATCAATGGGGGGGCTGACCCAGAATGGGGCGGGCATATTTTGGAAAATTTTTTCGAATTTTTGCGGGTTTTTCGTGTAAAAATGTGTAAAAACTCGCTAAAAAATGACTAATATTAAATGATTTTTAGGCTAAAATAGTGAAACTTTCGTTAAAAATCCGGCAAAGCAGGAAAGATTTTTGAAAATTTAGGGTAAAAATGGTGAAATTTGGCAAGTTTGGGGTTATGGGGGGGAGGTCGGAATTTATGGGGGGGCATTTCATGGGGGGCTCCTCGAATGGGAGGAGGAGGTCACCAAATGGGGGGCGGCCCCCCACCACCCCCCAGTAAAAATAAGCCAGAACAAACAGTCTAACAATAGTTGAACACTGTTAGTTTAATGCAACGAATTTTACCGTTCAACTGTTAGACTGTTAGACTGTTCAACCGTTCAAACTTTTATGCAACGGGGCCCTGGTCTAATAATCTGTATAAATTACATTAAGGGGCCAACGCACCCGACTGACAGAGTCCGGATCATCCTGGCACATCTCAGTGGATGAAAGATACTCCTTGAGACAATCAAGGTCTGTCTGAACCCAGTCCAAATAGTTATTCAATTCGGGCCTAGAAATGTCCAGTGCCTCCGATAGAGATAAACTGAACGAATACATACAGATTAGGCAACATGAAATCAAGTACGTATGTATTTCTGAATGTTACATGAAAAGATAGAGGCTAGTGGGCGCACTCCAGTAAGCCCAGACTGGGGAGGGAATAGAAATTAGTGATTACTGTAGCAGATTCTCTCTCTTACTTCAACTCAACTCAATTTTTATTGTAATAAATTCGTTAAAACACTTACAAAGCTGCAGAACGCTATTACTGCCTTTAGTGTGGTGGTTTCCTTTTGTGTAAGTTTGACTTTACAAGCTCCAATCCTTTATGTGAAAGTGAATGAAACCTTCCAAATATGTTATTTTGGTGCTCATTAACATTCTGGGACCAGTCCCGCATTTTTAGGTGAAAAAATAAGAAAATTTTGGTTTTTACTAATGTATTTACTCAGTACGTACGTAGTCGATACACCGGGAATGGCTGGAAAGAAGGCACCAAAATGATCATTTTTGGTTTCACAACCCTTGAACTAATCTAGTGCTTAAGGGGGGGGGGGTCCATTTTTGGACCATTTTTTCGACTTTCTCCGATTTCGCTGATTTTCACACGTTTTATTATCCAAATGGTATATTTTAACGAGTTTTTAAAAATTAAAGTCGTAACTCTTACGGTTGTCGAGTAATTTCACCTCAAAGTTGAGATTTCATGTGTTAAACATAGGAATCTGAAAAAGTTGTCATTTTTTCGCGTGCGCCAAAAAATCTTCCGACAAACGTTGATGAATCTGAACAAATTATACATTAAAATAACGCTAAAATGTAAAACTGCGGTACCTTGGAATTAGAATTTTAATTTAGGCCTTTAAAGTTTTTTAATTAATTTTCAAAGGATTAAAATTTGACTTCATGCTCAAGTCGTGTTAAATTTAAATCCTTCAAAAATTAATTAAAAAAGCTTAAAGGCCTAATTTAAAATTCTAATTCCAGGGTACCGCAGTCTAACATTTAAGGCTAGAAATTTGACCGAAAAACCATTTTGACAATATTACCGAAAAACCATTTTGACAAAACCGCGATAATTCTGTTTTGAACACTGGTCTCTCAAAAATTTCTCAACGAATTCACGTGGTCTTTGGCAGGATGAGAACTCGCTACGGAGGAACATTTTCTCGCTTTGAGCAAAAACATCTCCAGTTGTTATCCGAATATCCGTTAACGCAAAATAGGCGGATATCCGGATATGAAAAAATAACCGGTGCCCCTCAAAAAAGTGCGTAGTGACACTTTTTTCTGAAATGAGCAAAATTTGTGCTTGTGCGCACGAGTGCGCACCTTTTCTGGCGACACGGAGAGAAAAATTACTGAAAATTTGTTGCTCAAAGTGCTCAGAAAAGTTGCTCCTGGCTCTCAAATTCACAAAAAATCTCCAATTTTTCCTGGGGGCAAGCCCCCGTCCTTACTTGCCTACTAATGGTTTATCGCTAAGTTGCGACCTGACTTCCAGTAAAACAGGCTAGCATTAATATAAAAGCACCCATGGCATAACGTTCATATGATTTAATCTAGCTTGTATATGCAACTCGCACTGCATATTCAAGTTATGAAACATAAAACTGATTGCCAAATTTTAATTTTAGTTTGGCAGTTTTTGGAGAAGTTTACAAAACGTTAACAGGATATTCCGCGACAGCTAGGTTTGTTCTTATCCGTGTTTTCTCTACCCACGGACAATTCAAAAAGCATTTAAAAATATGTAGAGATGCTCTGGGCTGAGCCCTGAAAATTACTGAATCTGATGTCGGAAAATCATTTTCGGAAAACTGCTTAATTTTCGATGAAATTTCTAATTAGCGTGTATTTTTGTTTTTATAAAAAGCAGTGAGGATTCTTAGCTTGCAAACAACTTAAAAATTGCCAAAAGATTTCATCATTTGGCTAAACGTACAGAATAAAAATTTACTTTTATATCAACAAAACTTGATGATTATCATAAGTAGTTAAATGGTTGCAATATTTAAAGTCTTTTGCTTCTGCGCTACAGACCCGTCGTTGCAAAGTTAGGTGAGTTTGCAAATTTTTCCTCCATTAAGCTCTGGCATCTTATAATCAACAGCTCTGAATATTGTACAAAGGTCATGCAATTACTAATGCAAAACAGAAATTTTATGCTAAATGTTAGGATTTTTCCCGCTATGCGCACTTTTTTTAGCAAATTGCGCAAAAAAGTTTGAGGCAGTGCGCAGAAGAGCGCAAAAGTGTCCGAGCAAAAAAACACTGGTGCCCATCCCATTAAAACAATAACATGTTGAGCTAAATCCAAAAAGTCCCTTGGCTCACGTTCCTTCATATCGTGACACAAAAATAACTTTTCGCCGATTCTACAGCTTGGAGAAATCGATGTTCCAAATTTTTTGTCTATATTCAGGCTTACTGTTAGAAAATAGTTGCTAATTTTGCTAGTTTCGTAAACTCAGGTGAATGTACTGACTATAAGTTTTCAACGATGTATGCAACTTTTCAACTCCCAAAATTGCGAAAGTTATAGCGTTTCAAAAATTCACCACAGAAGCACTGCACAAAAGGATACTACCACCTTAAGGCGACTTCAGTAATCTACGCGAAACTGCTACAATAATCAACTACCTGAATCTGCCCGACCCAGCATCACTGGCGACAACACTGCGGGTGGATGTAGTGCTATATACGTATATACATAAGTATTGATCAGACTGTGTAGTCTAATAAATGGGACCAGTGTCAGTGAATAACAGAACAAACGAAAAATTAACACGGCGAGTGTAGTGATCTCTTTGAAAATTCAAAATTAAGAAAAAGGCTGCAACGAAATTCCAACCATTTAGCGGCACAAAACTACCAAACAATCATATTAATTTGCCAGAAATACTGACTTTTCCAAAATATAACGCAACATAACGCAAAGGCAAAGTAAAAAACAAAAAACAAATGCGCCGCTATGCATATATATACTTCAAGACACATACACATACCACACATACTAGCGAAAAAACATAAGGAAAACCTAAATGTTTTCTGACGTAACTAATAAATAGAAGCGAAACTTTGCAGTATTGCAGATGTATTGCATATGCAGATTACATTTCCACTCCATCAGAAATATTTCGCTGGTGCTTGAACAGAGGAGAGGCTCTTTGTCCCGGCGTAGCTGTGAGCCTACAGCTTTCTTGTTAAAAGGAAAATAAATCAATTTGAAATACGTGAGGTCACAATACTTGAAATACGTGAAGTCACA
The DNA here is from genome assembly GCA_030248195.1 of Trissonchulus latispiculum. NCBI lineage: Eukaryota > Metazoa > Nematoda > Enoplea > Enoplida > Ironidae > Trissonchulus > Trissonchulus latispiculum. Next base: position 68,615 of record JASAND010014534.1, read on the forward strand.
ATACTGTATGAAGCATGAGATTAATTCAGGAATTTATGAAAAAACGCGACAATATTGAAACATACTTGGTCAAAGTGTTTGACATGGGCACATTCCACTGAAGACTGGCAGCGCCTTGACCGCCCGCCGCTGAGTAATCCTCCATCAGGGAATTGCTAGGGTTCCCAACAGAACCAGAGGAAATCTGAGTTGGTATCAGAGTGCCACTGGTAGGAGCAACAGATGTGGCATAGCCGGCCAGCTGTGACGTCGGAGCAGATCCAGCGGAGACTAGCCCGTTCTCTGACATCAGACCCGCGTTGCTGCCACTGACACTGACTGGACTGTTGCCTCCAGCTCCACTGAAACTGGCAATGATACTCTGTGCCGTTGAAACCGGCTGAAATTTGAGCTCTAAACAGAAACAGAATAAAAGTGTCTGGGCATGATCTGAAAGAGTCAGAAAAGAACAAGACGACTGCGTATCAGACAGGAGTAAAATCAAATGGTATATAAATGTAAGAGGACAAAATCAAAGGATTAATTACCAACACATTCAGACATTTGATGGACGAGCCTGATTTTTTTGTGTCATAAGGCAGAAAAAGCTTACCCATTTAAGGAGTCGTCTCAACATTATGTTACAAAAAATTTTTTCCACCAGATTAATCAAACAAACACCACATTAAAAATGTTAAAAGCAGAAACAGGATAATTTTATTAAATTTTCACACACACAGTAAACAGATGTTTAAATGCGTAGGCCTTCTCTACAAAATTAATCTATCCTTTTCGCTAACTACCGGACCACTACCGCGACCTATAACCCAGCTGCTGTGGCTATTAGAAGAGACGACGCTTTTCTTCGAGCACAAACACCTGAGTCTACAATCACAAAATGAGAACTTACGATTAGACACATTCTTAACAACATCTGGTTTCAATAGATCAGCCAGAAAGTCTGTATTGTCAGTTAGAATAGTAGGTGTGCCTGAAACAGAGGAAATGTTGGACCTCTCACCCGAAAACCAGTATTAACCGGCACTAAAGAAACAGGGTATATACAACGCCCAGTTATCTAATATAAATGAGAAAAAAGAAAGTCATGTACCACCGAAGGTCCGAAAAATTCGGACCTCCGGTGGGACTCGAACCCACGACATTTTGCGCACTAGGCAAACGCTCTGCCGACTGAGCTACGGAGGCACAGTCTCATCAAGCTTTGTCGGAATTCGTGTACCAATGTACATGACTTTCACTACGTGAACCCACGTAAGTAGAAACAAAGTGGAGGAAGAGCAAGCTCAAGGGCCGTCGCACTTGTTCAAAGTTCAAAGTATACAGTAGGTGGAAGATAGCAGCATAACATTCGTAATGCTTATAATAATAGAAAATTGCAACCCGGGTGGCATAGACGCCTATTATCAACACATAATTCTGAATTGTCTCCGACATTACATTGAAAGCGTTTGAATTTTCACTTTGTGAAATTAAATTTCCCAGAAGCGAAATTTTCACAAAAACCACCTACCATGAATTTTCCTAAAAAAAGTTCAGAAAATCCAAAAGCAAAAAGAATCTAAAAGACAGGTGGCAGAAGAACAAGTACACAGTAACTAGCCACTGCCACCTTTTGGATAAAACTACTGAGAACAGATAAAACGTGCAGAGACATTAAAATACGTCAAAAACATAGCAATTAGAAACTGACTTTGATGTGAGTCGGATTTCTTACCAGAGGTATTCGGATAATCCATAGGATTATTCTGACCATAATTGACGGGTACAGGCAACGATTGACGTTGAGCAGATACTACCTGCAGTGCACTGTCATTATTTCCAGGGTTACCAGCATAGTCAGACAATACAGTAGTACTATTATTACTATTTCCATGGTAACTGCTGCTTCCCACAACACTCGTTACCAGGTTGGCCAAAGTACCAGTACTATTGGTAGTACTGTTGGCGCCTAGTGTGCTCACACGAACAACAATTGGACGCTGCTGTCTTTGAGTAGCAGAAGAAGCAGAAGAAGAAGAAGTGCGAGAAGACAACAGATTGGTGGAGGAAACGACGGCTCCTCCCTGTCTGGACGAGGACGGTATAAGAAACTGCCCTCCTCCAGACGTAGACAATGAAGACGAGGAGAGTGCCGGTAACTCGCCTCCTGATCGCCCAGAGACCGGGGTACCCGTGGGGGTACCTTCGCTCTGTTCAGTTATATCATGAATGACTGGCCCGGTAGCAGGAGCTGGACTGCAGTCCAGGGAGCCCACATCGCTGCCGGATTCCACAGAGAAAACATTCTAAAATGTCCAAAGTATGGATATAAAAAACTGACATTTAAACATTTGAAACTGTTACACGACACAGCAATAATTATATACTTTCTGCAAATGCGTTAGAGATGCACCGGCGTCGGACCCCTACCCAAGCGACCAAGGCCAAAATTGAGCTAATGTATAAATGGTTGAAAATTGCGTAAAATTTTCCAATTTCAGAGGTCACAAGTGGGTTTAAGTAGTTAGCTTTCTTATCAACTGAAATCAACAATAGTAATGTGCATTTGTCCGGGCTTATTGCACACTCTAAACGTTTATAAAAATTTTAAAAATGTTTCGAATTGGATTGATTTCAGAAAATGTAACTCAAAATGGCTAATATGAACAACCTGGCTTATGCCTAAATCTATGGGAGAGGTATGGGGCCATCCCCCTCATCGATGGGGGCTCACCTCACCCAAAATGGCGGAAAACATATTATTGAAAACTAACAAGAGAACTTTTATTTTACGTTTTGTGTAAAAAAACTGACACCAATCGTTAGGCGTGCTTTAAGCTATAAATGTGTAACTTTCGTTAAAAACCCGGCAAAGCCAAAAAATGTTTAAAAAGTTGGGGTAAAATGGTAAAATTTGGCAGTTGCTTGGGTTATGGGGAGAGGTCAGAATTTAAAAGGGGGCTTTTCATTGGGGTGTGGGTGGGAGACCCTTTGAGCGGGGGGAGGTCGGCGAATGTGGAGGTCGGCGAATGTGGAGAGGACCTAACCTCCCCCCCCCACTAAAAATAAGCCAGAACAACTGTAAGCGATAGAACAAAAGGCGTGTACGTAATATAGGTCCCTACCGTTGAGTCAGACAAATCATGCTGAGCAGATGTGCCAGGCATCGCTTCAGTCTTAGCCAGTTTACTGGCGAGTCCGCTATCCTCTGAAACATGACTGTTCGACTCAGAGCCCGCGGCCCCTCTAATCATAAGCAGCGGTCGTTTCCGAACACCGCCACCCGTAGCATTGATTGTAGTATTACCGCCTCCTGAGCTAACCAATGCTACGAGGAATTGTATAAGCTGAAACAGAAAGAAAACATACCATACTACCTACTTGATACCTGCAGCACTTTTTTGAAATTAAAAAGTAGTAATTTCACAGCAAAACTGGACTTGTGGTAAAAAGAATGGAGAAGCCCGAAGTATTATATATGAGAACTGGAGCGGACACGTCAATAATAAGCAATGCAGCTGTCAAACCTTTTGAACTACTTCTTGTTGCTTCAAGTGCATTTGACGCAAATGAGCCATTTCCAGCCACAGATCTTGATTCTCCCTAAAATAAGAATGAGAATAAAAGACAAAGGGTATATAAGTTAAGCAAACAAGCAGCCTTACTATCAGGAACAAATAAAAACAGAGGGTCTTCAGCATAACGCAAAATTTAGGAATAAATTATACCTTGGTTTACTTTAGTCAGAGTATTTTTTACGGGGGGGGCGGGGGTGGCCCCCCCCCGAAATTGACCTTCCCCCCCGAAATCGCCCCCTCCCGGGATTTTTGCTTCCCCCCCGGGATTTTTTGGGTGCCCAAATTTTTGCCAAAAATAGGCAAATTTTCAAAAATTTTCCGGCTTCGCCGGAGATTTTTTGTAAAAATAGCTATTTCAGCTTAAATCCTGGCATTTTTGAGAACTTTTAGCGTTTCACCATGCAAAATACGCCAAAAAATACCATTTTTGGCTCATTTTTGCAAAAAATCCCCCCCCGAAAATTTCTCGCCCCCCCCCGGGCCCGGAAAAAATCCCTAAAAAATACCCTGTTTAGTGGTGGGAAGGGCCCCCCTCATTTTTTGGGCTTGGCCCCACTCATCTTGAGATGCCCGGAAATTGCTAACTTTTAAGGAGTTTTAGTCAAAATTGTCAATTCTTTTGACTTCGTTGTCCTTTTCAGCTTATTTATAGCAGTATATAACATTTTACTAATGGGAAAGAGGCTAATTTTACTGTATCCATTTACGTCCATATTCCCATTTCCCGCCCCTACTAGTGGAGAGGGCCACCCACCTCCAATTTACTCGTCTAAAGTAAACCCAGTTATACGCCACATGAATAACGTACGTATGTTACATTTAGATTAAAGTAATCGAACAACAGCATTCAATATTCAACATGGCAAAATATGTTTCGTACTTTTTCATGTTACCCAGTTTAAGATCCATATCTGACTGTTTCTGTCGTAGCCTCTTAACTTCATCCAAAACTTGAGAAAGTTTGTCAGGGGTCGGATTTTGAGTTACCGGAGGAGGCGGGGACGTTTCTGAGCCAACATTTCCATGCGACGGCTAAACAAGATATTTGATCTGCTATATTAGATTACTGGGGTTATTTATTTTTTTACTATTTTATCTATTCGTCGGCGGAAGGACAAACACACACACTCACCCAAAAACTGTGGTCATATATATCTTTACTAAACCATTACCATTTTCAACTTTTTACTAAATTTGCTTTTTTGATTAAAGCTGCTCTAAATCGATGATACAAAACTAATAGAACGCTTAACACAATCTCTTAGAAAAAATTTCTGTTAATTTCTGTTAATCTCCTGCTGTCCTAGCATATAACCTCCAACAATAATATGCCATGAATATGCTCATAAATGTAGTTACAAGTTAGATATTACATACATAATAGCAGTTCACAATACTTGCGGAGTCCAACGTGAAAAGATCATGGATTTTAGACCACTTTATATCATTTTCAGACATAAACAACGCGTACCGATTATCAGTTTTGACAACCAGCACTTTTCACACAGCACAAATTCAGAAAGTGCTTTATGTAGTGCTCGGATCAATTGGTTCCACTGGAATCGGTAGAACCGGAACCGGTAGCATGTGCAATCGGACCGGTTCCAGTGTAATTTGACTCAGATGACTTGAAAAATGTTTTCAGTTTTCAGAAAATGTTTTCAAAAATTAAGTTTTCAGCCTACAAATTTTGAATTTTTTTCGAGCTTTTAGATTTATATTTTTAGTCTGCAAATACTGAATATTTCTCTAGCTTTTAAATCTCTCTGGGAGTGTACCTAAGTCCATTATATATATGGTATTAATTGTTCTTCAACAAGTAATAGTTTTACTTTTTCTTGTATGTTGGCAAGATACCTACTTGCGTTTGAGCTGATGATTCCTTTCGGAGTCATCAACGTTGAGCAAATTAATAATTAATTATAAATTAAAGTAAACTAGCGAAGTAGCGAGAATGGGTTGCCGCGGCATTTTCCTTTTATAGCTGGCCATATCTCCCAAAAGAGGCACCGTTGTGACCCAGTATAGTCTGATTCGTGTAGTCCGTATCGAGAGCTCTCAATAGAGTACCACATTGACCATATTTAGAGTTGTTTAATTTTTTGGTCATTTTAGTCCATTTTGACGATTGTTGACATTTTTGCGGCTCCGTAACTCAATTTTCGTACACTTTGGCGCTTTGGCCCTATTACAACTTTTTATCTACTCAACGAGAGCTTTCGAATGATACCCATATTAGGTGATTTCCGCTACTTTTAATTTTGAGCCATTTTGGCCGATTTTGACCATTTTTGACCCCTTTGAAGCTCAATAACTCAATTTTCGTACATTTTGGCGGCTTGGCCCTATTACAACTTTTTATCTACTCAATGAGAGCTTTCGAATGATACCAATATGAGCCTAATTGGACAACTTTCAATTTTGAACCATTTTGGCCGTTTTTGGCCATTTTTGACTATTTTCGGCCTCGTAACTCAAAATGAGTGCATTTTTAGGCCTTGACCCTATTACAACTTTTTCATTACTCGCCGAGAGCTTTCGAATGATACCAAAATTAGCTCATTTGGACAACTTTTTAATTTTACTCATTTTTACTCACGGGGGTGCTCCGGGAGCACCTCTGCACCCCCGGGGCTCCCCGCGCTTCCGGGAGCAGTTCAAGTCAAGACCTTCAAAATGAGGTATCAACCACCTCTCTATCCCTTCCCAATCTCGAGATAGAGGGGGGGGGACAGGGTGTGGTAACGAGATGATGAATAATAAATAAACGGACATACCCAGATGAAAGGGTTGCCTTTTTGTGTAAAAAGCGGCAACCCAATAAACAAGTAGGAAAAATGCTCCTTGCAGTCGCATGAAAAAGTTAATATGAGCTATGATGGTCAACATTTAAATGTGTCAAGGACAAGATTTAAAATGTTTAATATGAGCCAACATCTAAATAAGTAGAGGACAAGATGTAAACGGCTAATATGAGCCGCTACGTTTCTCTTGGGCTCATATTGACGCTCATTTAGCTTTTGCTTACTTTTAATCCAACACTGAAATGGCTTGGATGAATAACGACGCATAAACATTAATTTTGCAAAGCTGTACGTAAACGTTTTCTTCTCCACCGCTACATCCAAGGTACACATTTAAGGCCACCATATAAGTCAACAAAACGAAACCGAAGTCCAATCTAATGAAGAAACGAAAATGTGGAACTTACACATGTTGTGAAATCTCGAGAAATCACATTTGAAGTTATCATCGCAATCATCACATTAATTATATATATATATATATATATATATATATATATATATATATATATATATATATATATACACAAGTAACAAAAATGCTCCGCACAAAAGGGGATAATATGTGTGTTGGGCCTATGTCTGTCGTTTAATCCGGTTGAGAAAGAAAGTATATAAATCCGATACAGCAAGTTTGGGTGGGTGGTTCTATGGCGAAAGTTGTTCAGTTCGATGCGGGCCTTCATTTGACTCGAAATTTGACCACTTTTGAAAATTTTAATTTTTGAACCAAAATCGCCTAAGTCCCCACCCCACCCCACCACAGCCCTCTACAGCCACTTTAGGTACGCACTTCTATGACAACAGTTGCTCAGTTCGATGCGGGCTTTCATTTGGTACCAAATTTGACCACTTTTGAAAAATTTTAGTTTTGACCCAAAATCGCCTAAGTCCCCACCCCCACCCTACCACAGCACTCTACAGCCACTTTGAGCATGCAATTCTATGACAAAAGTTGCTCAGCTCACTTAGCGCTTTCATTTGGTACCAAATTTGACCACTTTTGAAAAATCTTTATTTTTGACCACTTGACCCCCTACCCGATTTACCCTTCAAACGGCAAAGTGGAGCCAGTCCAGCAAAATGGGTGGGTCGGACGGCAAAACGGACACCGGAAATGAGCTGGGCGCACCAGAAAACCCCTATGGACAAAGTTTTGAGAGGCTATGCAGAGTCCTATATGGTGTTCTTGGAAGTCGGTACCGACTTGACCCTCCCGACAGAAAAGTGGAACCAGCCCAGCAAAATGGGTGGGTCGGACGGCAAAATGGACACCGGAAATGAGCTGGGCGCACCAGAAAACCCCTATGGACAAAGTTTTGAGAGGCTATGCACAGTCCTATATGGTGTTCTTGGAAGTCGGTACCGACTTGACCCTCCCGACAGCAAAGTGGAACCAGCCCAGCAATATGGATGGGTCCGACGGCAAAACTGCTTACGGGAATCAATTCGCCGTGCCAGAAAACCTTTGTATGAAAGAATTGAGCTTTCTAAGTTGAATACACAGCGAGAAATTTCGATTTTTCATTTTTCGAATTTTCACCATTTTTGACCGGCCACTGTGGTCGCATGGGAAGTGATAGAGAAACGATACTTAGCTATTTAGTTAGTTCAATATATGTAGTTTCTGAATATAAAAAGAAATCGGTTCCCGCTCTTAACGTTCGAGCTGCGCAGCGACCACAAAAATGGTCACTTTTCGCTCTGAGCCGACTTTGCGGCGCCGCTGCGGCGCTGTGGCGCACCTGCGGCGCAAAAAAAGTAGCGATTCTTAAATGGCGCATGGGGTACTACCAGACCCTATACCCCTTTAGGTCCGGCCTCCGCTGCAGATTACGTGAAAGAGGCGGAAAGTCAGGACAATACGACCATTAAATAGGAGAAACCGGAAAAAAAACATCGCCGCCATAACCGGTCCGGGGCACAACTTTTTAACGGAAAGTGATACGGGGCTGAAACTTCGCACACATACTAAACTCGATGTGCTCTACAATTTGCGCATGAAATCTGCGCAGGATCTGCGCAGGATTTTGCGCAGCCTCTGCGCAGCTTATTTTACGGTGTCTCCAGGGACTTTTGACACATATTATAGGGGTCGCTGCCGATATATATATATATATATATATATATATATATATATATATATATATATATATATATATATATATATATATATATATATATATATATATATATATATATTCCCAGGCCAATCAAATCGTTCATAAACACTGATGCTTATATGCCAACCGTAAACTGTATATATGTTTGCCATTTTAGTCGCGTCAATATGAGCCCAAGAGAAACGTAGCGGCTCATATTAGCCGTTTACATCTTGTCCTCTACTTATTTAGATGTTGGCTCATATTAAACATTTTAAATCTTGTCCTTGACACATTTAAATGTTGACCATCATAGCTCATATTAACTTTTTCATGCGACTGCAAGGAGCATTTTTCCTACTTGTCCTCCGTCTAGTTTTTGGGAACGCTGCCATAACTGTGGCAGCAGCAATCACAAATTCCACCAGTGAATTCGCCATGCCCAATAAGCTTTGCATGCAAAATATCAGACTTTCAGGTATCTCCAGTAGCTTGAACCATGAACCAGTTGAACCAGATCTGGCCAGCCATGGGTTGGATCACCAAAGTTACACCACCAGTGAATTCCCCATGCCCAATAACCTTTGTATGCAAAATTTTAGCCTTCTAACTATCTCACCAGCTTGAACCAGGAACTGGTTGAACCAGATCTGGCCAACCATGGGTTTGATCACCAAAGTTACTCCACCAGTGAATTTCCCTTGCCCAATAACCTTTGTATGCAAAATTTCAGCCTTCTAGCTATCTCCAGTAGCTTGAACCAGGAACTGATTCAACTTTGAACCAGTTGAACCAGATCTGGCCGGCCATGGGTCGGATCACCAAAGTTACACCACCGCTGAATTCCCCATGCCCAACAACCTTTGCATGCAAGATTTCAGCCTTACAGCTATCTCCAGCAGCTTGAACCAGGAACTGGTTCAACATTGAACCAGTTGAATCAGATCTTGCCAGCCATGGGTCGGATCACCAAAGTAACACCACCAGTGAATTTCCCATGCCCAATAACCTTTGTATGCAAAATTTTAGCCTTCTAGCGATCTCCAGTTGCTTGAACCAGGACCTGGTTCAACAGTGAACCAGTTGAACCAGATCTGGCCAGCCATCGGTTGGATCACCAAAGTTACACCACCAGTGAATTCCCCATGCCCAATAACCTTTGTATGCAAAATTTCAGTCTTCCAACTATCTCCAGTAGCTTGAACCAGGACCTGGTTCAACTTTGAACCAGTTGAACCAGATCTGGCCAGCCATGGGTTGGATCACCAAAGTTACACCACCAGTGAATTCCCCATGCCCAATAACCTTTGTATGCAAAATTTCAGCCTTCCAACTATCTCCAGTAGCTTGAACCAGGACCTGGTTCAACTTTGAACCAGTTGAACCAGATCTGGCCAGCCATGGGTTGGATCACCAAAGTTACACCACCTTTTGAACCAGTTGAACCAGATCTGGCCAGCCATGGGTCGGATCACCAAAGTAACACCACCAGTGAATTCCCCATGCCCAATAACCTTTGTATGCAAAATTTCAGCCTTCTAGATATCTCCAGTTGCTTGAACCAGGACCTGGTTCAACTTTGAACCAGTTGAACCAGATCTGGCAAGCCATGGGTTGGATCACCAAAGTTACACCACCAGTGAATTCCCCATGCCCAATAACCTTTGTATGCAAAATTTCAGCCTTCCAACTATCTCCAGCAGCTTGAACCAGGAACTGGTTCAATTTTGAACCAGTTGAACCAGATCTGGCCAGCCATGGGTCGGATCACCAAAGTAACACCACCAGTGAATTCCCCATGCCCAATAACCTTTGTATGCAAAATTTCAGCCTTCTAGCTATCTCCAGTTGCTTGAACCAGGACCTGGTTCAACTTTGAACCAGTTGAACCAGATCTGGCCAGCCATGGGTTGGATCACCAAAGTTACACCACCAGTGAATTCCCCATGCCCAATAACCTTTGTATGCAAAATTTCAGCCTTCCAACTATCTCCAGTAGCTTGAACCAGGACCTGGTTCAACTTTGAACCAGTTGAACCAGATCTGGCCAGCCATGGGTTGGATCACCAAAGTTACACCACCAGTGAATTCCCCATGCCCAATAACCTTTGTATGCAAAATTTCAGCCTTCCAACTATCTCCAGCAGCTTGAACCAGGAACTGGTTCAATTTTGAACCAGTTGAACCAGATCTGGCCAGCCATGGGTCGGATCACCAAAGTAACACCACCAGTGAATTCCCCATGCCCAATAACCTTTGTATGCAAAATTTCAGCCTTCTAGATATCTCCAGTTGCTTGAACCAGGACCTGGTTCAACTTTGAACCAGTTGAACCAGATCTGGCAAGCCATGGGTTGGATCACCAAAGTTACACCACCAGTGAATTCCCCATGCCCAATAACCTTTGTATGCAAAATCTCAGCCTTCCAACTATCTCCAGTAGCTTGAACCAGGAACTGGTTCAATTTTGAACCAGTTGAACCAGATCTGGCCAGCCATGGGTCGGATCACCAAAGTTACACCACCAGTGAATTCCCCATGCCCAATAACCTTTGTATGCAAAATCTCAGCCTTCCAACTATCTCCAGTAGCTTGAACCAGGAACTGGTTCAATTTTGAACCAGTTGAACCAGATCTGGCCAGCCATGGGTCGGATCACCAAAGTAACACCACCAGCGAATTCCCCATGCCCAATAACCTTTGTATGCAAAATTTCAGCCTTCTAGCTATCTCCAGTAGCTTGAACCAGGAACTGGTTCAACTTTGAACCAGTTGAACCAGATGAACCAGGCGAGATACGGTGTCGGCACTGTGCTCATCGTGTTCAGCGACCCCGATTTACTATATATGGGTACCACCCCAAGGCCGAAAAACGCTGTTTTTGCCCGTTTTTAGACTATTTTCAAATTTTCGGATTTAAGTACCATTGCCTAGATATTCAAAAAATAGTATAGAAAAATTTTTCCTATGGGCCGTTCGAAAAATCGAGTTAACACAAAATTGACAAAAATCATGCTGAATACAGAGAAAAAAACCCACTTTCAAACCCGTAAGAGAAAGTCGATTTTTTCAAAGTTCATTTTTTCCGGGCAAGTTTGGTATCATTCGAAAGCTCTTGGCCTGGAGATTTCAAAAATGTAAATATTAGCTCTTAATTCATTCCCGTTAATTAGTTATGCCTAATTAGCACTTTTCAAAATCCGCAAAGTGCCTTTATAGCTCATATTATGGGGGGCTCTCCGAGCTCCCCCATGATTAGAGTATAAAAGAATAGAATATTAGAGTATTAAAGTATAAAAATTAGAAATAGAGGCAAAGGAAAGGAAGCCATTTTTGAATCAAAATATATATAGCCTAATATTTTATTTCCAGATTTCCGGTCTGGAGCAGTTTGAAGTGCAGCTATTATGAATTTCAAAAAGATTCTCAAAGATTCTTCTCATTCTAAGATTCTCAAAAATTTTCTATTTTTATCCAAATTTTATCCAATTTTTGCTTAATTTGTGCTTATTTTCGCTTTTCAAATCTGATTTTCAAAAATTTTTCAACTTGGGGGAATCTGCCCAGACCCCCCCCAATTTTTCTGAGGTCCGCCACCCGCGAAAAAATCTTCTATGTGCGCCACTGTACACACCGAAAAACCATACAAAAACCATGCTTTTTTACAGATTCTGTGTAAATATGCTTCTAGCTTTCAAATCATGACCCTCCTTGACGCATATCCAGTTTTTGTCCTAGTACTGTCGGCCCTGGAGCAGGAAGATGATGAAGAACAGAGTAGAGTATGAAAACAAATCCGAGGACAAATGTAGATGTTTTCAAACATCGAGAGCCCAAGAGTATTTTGATTATGGTCGTCCAATAAAACTTTAATTTGCTGTGAATGAAACACGTCCTATTTAGTGTTCCAGCTACAGTAAAAGTAAGAAAAGTTAACAATAGTTTGGCGTGGATTAGTTTAGGCGTATTGCTTTTGCTTTTTAGCATAAACTAGCTTTAGACTTCCTTTTAAGCTTAGATGCTCAAAATTGTAAATTTCTGACTGTTGACGAGCATCAGCGAAAGTCGTCGGCCGGCACTAAACACTACCCCCAGCCAGGTACAGGGTCTCCCTCTCGAGTCGATGTGTCTGTAGCTTACTTTCTAATTTTTATCACAGCACAAGGCAAACTAATGAAATTAGAAAGAAAAAATTAGAAGAACAATTAAGCATAATTAAGAAATCGCGCCCATTGTAGGGTTGTAAAATGTCACAAAGTAAAAACGTTAAAAACATTTTTACAGTTACTAACGCTAGCAAAACTGAGGACTTTTTAACAGGTTCTTTTACACTTTTCAACCAGCTCAACATAGATTTTTCACATATCCTACTTTTATGTATTAACGCCAATTTTTAGAAATTTTTAGTTTTTTTACAGTTTTTTACAGCTACAATATACCGCCAATTGTAAAAAATAGGATTTCAGGTATATCTTGCTAATTCTGCCGCTACTTTAATGCAAAAAACATGAATAGTTTCTGAATCGAAAGATAGAATATTGCGAGCAATTAATAAAATTCTCGATCAATTGTCAAAGAAAGTAAAAGAGGACCAGCCTATGGCCTTGGTGGCTGTGGCACGCCTGAATGTCCTAAATCCGATAGTTTCTGACGGTTGGATAATCCGTGAGTTATGTATCATGGAACACAGGAAATGAATTCTTGTAGGATTTAAACTTTTCTTACATATTCGTTAAATTTTTTAACATTTTACGCTGTTATATAAAACATTTGTAAAACTTAATTACTTTTTATATGAAAATTAATTTACCTTAAGCATAATAACGTTGGGTTGGGACATAATGTTGTGAGCAAATTTAGGTGATTCTTCCGTATACGCAGACTTGACATTAAACTAAAGTGCACTCAATGCATCTACTTCTGCAGACGCACACTAGAATTTAGGGAGAAATCTTACTGGACTTTCTCTGAATCTGTAAGGTATCTACTTCCGTAGACGCACAGTACATCACTGGGTGTGGGTAAAACACGGACTCGGGCCCGGACCGGAAGGTAAAACACGGACCCGGACTAGTGGGTAAAACCCGGACCGGGTTGGTGGGTAAAACCCGGACCGGAGGGTAAAACCCGGACCTGTCCGGCCGGACCAGCACAAAACATGAAATTTAACGGGGGGGTCCATATTTTTGGTCATTTTCTCGACATTCTCCGATCTCGCTGATTTTTACATATTTTATTGTCCAAACGGTATATTTTAACGAGTTTTTAAAATTAAAGTTGTAAGTCTTACGGTTATTGAGTAATTTCACATACGGGCGGATCCAGGGGGGGGGGAGGGGGGGAGGGGGGGCGACCGTCCCGCCGTCACGATTCGAAGGCAGAAAAAATTAAGGAGAGAAAGAGGAAAAAGGGCAAAAAACCAAAAAATTTCGCGCATTCGATGCGACGTTTCTGCTTTTTAGCCGCATATTTACTGCATTTATGAAGAAAAAGCTGAAAATGTATCCGATTTTCGGAGAAAATTACCATTTTTGCCTAAAAATGTCTAGAATTTAAAAAAATTTTCTCAGTTCTTCAGTATGAAAAGAATTAAAGATCCGAAAAACGAGTTTATTGCAAAAACAAAAACTTTCTTCAACTTCTGGGGTGCTCCGCCCCCCAGACCCCCCCCCCGCGTTTTACCGCCCACGTCACCAAATCCTGGATCCGCCAGTGATTTCACCTCAAAGTTGAGATTTCATGTGTTAAACATAGGAAATCAGAAAAGTTGTCACTTTTTCACGTGCGCCAGAGAAATCTCACGAATGGCAAAATGGATCCGTTCATCATATTAATCCCATGTTTCCGAACTGTGATTTGTAGGAATCGGAATTTTAAATTAGGTCTTTAAAAACATTTAATGAATTTTTGAAGTATTAAAATTCGAACTGATATATACGAAATTTTAATTTAAAATTTTATTCCGAATGCCGCTTAAGGGTTGTTGCAGCTCTCTTTTTAAAATCCTGGACATGGATACGCTTCTAATACAATGCAGAGGCTTCTACCTTTCGCTTAATGTAAAGTAGAAGTTCCGGTTTTCCTTGCATAAAACAAGGATGCTGGAACTCCAGATGATCCGTTTCGGCAGCTTTCAGTCCAGCTCTCTCTATATTGGCCACTTTACGAAATCCGTCTAAAAAGAAGAAACCCATGTACACTTACTACAAAATATGGTGGACAGATAATATGGTTATTTATCTAACTAATCCTAATAACTACAAAACTATGTGCAGCTTGAAACTGAAAGCTAAAATCAGACTTCCAAATCGCAAACTAGAAACCCATCGTGATTTCGGTCAGGTAAGTATCTAAGAAGGGAGAAGATGGATATTTAGAGCGTGGATAAGTGGCAGCAATTAAGGGGTTATATAAACCAAATAAATATATTTATATGTGCTTTCGTATAGTCATCTCTAGCCAGCAATTGCTTGTTCATCCAAAAAAAATTACCATCTTGCCTTGTTGAGGGGTTCTGGAGACATTTTTTTGGTTACGAGAAGTGAGTTTTAAAAGATTCTAGTGATATCCGCCACATCTATGTAACGTTTTTCTGAACTAAGAGCAATGCCAGCTAAATGTAGGGAGAACTCTTTTGAAACGAGTTTCGGAGATCTTCTACCTGGGTATATACTATGTACATAAAGGAAACGTTTACAGCACGTCCCAGTTTCCTGGATTAAGCATTTCCCCGTCGAGTAATGATTATCACTTCGCCTTTAGCTCATACAACCGACGACCCTTATTAAATTTAACAGCACAACTAAAATCTCCAACATACAATTAATAGCAATTCTATAACGAAAATGATTCTACAGGGAATATCGTCCTATTTATTGCGGTTATCAGGCCTATGCAACTTACACATGTTCAACTGCCGAACAAAGCTGTTAAGATTATTATGCTTAAAAAATAATGGCAACAGATCCTTGGCAAACTGATATGGTTCCGAAATATGGAAGGAACAGCCACTCTAAAACAATGAATGACAGATATAACGCGTATTTTATATATATATATATATATATATATATATATATATATATATAGGGGGGCGGGAATCGGGGGCGGGGTTTTTGGTCCGGTTCGGGTTTGGAAAAGGACGGGACGGGAACACCTTTTGGTTATTTTAAAAAAAAATTTTTTTAAAATTTTTAAAATTTTTATCAATTTTTTAAAATTTGTGAAAGCGGGTTTTAGAATATTTTTTAATTGCGCGGCGGCGGTGATTGGGGTGGAGGTGAAATGTGTGTATATTGTGGTGTGGAATTATATTAAAAAGAGAAAAAATAAACGAGGAGAAAAGACCGGAGAATTTAATGAGGGGAAGAGGGAAAGGCGTTTAAAATTAGTAAAATATGTAAGTTTTAGCTGAAATCAATTGTTTAAATCGAGACTGGACTTTAAATATGAACTAAGTTTATTGCTGTTTGTTTAGTATATAATTAGTCCAGTGCGGAGATCAACAGAATTACTAAAAAATTATGGATGGAACAAAGCAAGGGTTTTTAAAAATATTTCGAATTTAAAATTAAAAAACCCTGATGAAGCTAGCCAAAAAGAAGAAAATTCGTTTAATTCAACTTGGAGAAATTGTGCAAATCGACTTTCTTTGAAACTTGTAAAAAATACTTTTGGCTTATACGTTTAATGGACGAAAATTTATATATTGCAACCAGGCAGAAAACATTTGTATTTTAATCAGAAAACTCCAATAGCAAAGTAATTATACTGAGATATAATTACAAGCTAAGGAATTAAAAGCCGATGTTCTAAACAAGTCCAAATTTTGTATATAGCTGATGTTGAGATGTTACCTAAGTTCGTAACCAGATTACATTTTACAACACGGAATTTGTACAAGAACAGTATAATTTTCAGAAAAATTATTTTAATTTTGTCTGAAATATATACAGAAAGAATAAAAGTAAACTAAAATGGTAGTAGATAATATCTTTTGTTTTCTAAAAATGTAAATGGCATCATTATTTTTTATTTTGGGTTTTGAAAATGCTGCAACTTTTCCTAGCGCTCTAGTAAAGTTAAATGAACTTTTTGATGATGACTAGAAATTATCAGACAAGCCAGATAAAAACTAAACATGTTTCTGACTTATTTTGCCGTAAGCTGTAAGAGCAGTTTCTGGTGCTCGCAAAAATTTCGTGGAATCAGTTTCTATCTACTTATTTAGCTTAATTGAAAATTCAGGTATTACTTATTTAGCTTAATTGAAAATTTAGCTTAACTAATTAAGAAATTAAATTTTATTTAATTTGCCAGTAAATCTTTAAAAGTCAACTTGCATTCGATTAAATTATTCATCGAAATTCGTATATAGAATGAAAAAATATAGATGCTGTTTATTCATCGAAAATGTGCTCGAATAATATATATAAATATAGCATATATATTTATACCGTGTATAATTCATTTTAAATTTTAATTTTCAAGTTATAATGTATTAACGTTTAACTATGCTATAAGACAAAAATCTCTTGATAAATTGCAAATTTCATGTTCCTGCATTGAAATAACTATATAAAATATAATTCAAATGTTATTACAATGTTCTAGTATATAACTACAAAAAAGCGAAAAATTGTGTAAAAATTGTCCAAAACGTCAGAAAAAATTTTCGATTTTTGTAGTGTTAAAGAGCTGGTTCCGGTTCCGGTTTTTTAAAGCCAGTTCCGGTTCCGGTTCCGGTTTTTCGGAGTTCCGGTCGATCCCTAATATATATATATATACAAGTAACAAAAATGCTCCGCACAAAAGGGGATAATATGTGTGTTGGGCCTATGTCTATCTTTAAATTCCGGTTGAGAAAGTAAAGGCATAAATCTGACACGGCAACATTTGGTGGATGGTTTCATGACAAACGTTGCTCAGCTCACTTAGGGCTTTCATTTGATACCAAAGTTGACCACTTTAGAAAAATTATTTTTCACCCAAAATCGCCTAAGTCCCCACCCCGCTCCACCACAGCACTCTACAGCCACTTTGGATACGCAGTTCTATGACAAATAAGTCCCCACCCTACCCCACCACAGCACTCTACAGCCACTTTGGATACGAAGTTCTATGACAAAAGTTTCTCAGCTCGCTTACGGCTTTCATTTGGTACCAAATTCGACCACTTTTGAAAAATTTCATTTTTGACCGAAAATCGCAAAGTCGCCACCCCACCCCACCACAGCACTCTACAGCCACTTTAAGCATGCATTTCAATGACAAAAGTTTCTCAGCTCGCTTACGGCTTTCATTTGGTACCAAATTCGACCACTTTTGAAAAATTTCATTTTTGACCGAAAATCGCCTAAGTCCCCACCCCACCCCACCACAGCACTCTACAGCCACTTTAAGCATGCATTTCTATGACTAAAGTTGCTCAGCTCGCTTAGCGCTTTCATTTGATACCAAATTTGACCACTTTTGAAAATTTCCATTTTTGACCCCCATGACCTCCCACCGACCTGACCCTCCAGATGGTAAAGTGGAACCAGCACAGCAAGATGGGTGGGTCAGACGGCAAAACGGATGCCAGGAATGAGCTGGGCGCACCAGAAAACCCCTATAGACAATGTTTTGAGAGGCTATGTACAGTCCTATATGGTGTTCCCGGAAGTCGGTACCGACCGGACCCTCCAGACGGCAAAGTGGAACCAGCACAGCAAGATGGGTGGGTCAGACCGCAAAACGGACACCGGGAATGAGCTGGGCGCACCAGAAAACCCCTATAAACAAAGTTTTGAGGGGCCAGGTACAACCTACTATGGACCTCCAGGAAGCGGTTTCCGACTTGACCCTCCCGACGGCAAAGTGGAACCAGCTCAGCAAGATGGGTGGGTCTGACGGTAAAACGGACTGCGGGAATCGATTCTCCGTGCCAGAAAACCATTGTATGGAAGATTTGAGCTTTCAAAGTTGAATAGATAGCGAGAAATTTCGATTTTTCATTTTTCGAATTTTCGCCATTTTTGATGGGCCACTGTGGTCGCTAGGGAAGTGATAGAGAAACGCAACCTGGACCGTTAGTTAGTTCAATATATGTAATTTCTGAATATAAAAAGAAATCAGCTCCAGCTCGTAACGTTCGACCTGAGCGACGACCACAAAAACGGTCACTTTTCGCGATGAGCCGACTTTGCGGCGCCACTGCGGCGATATGGCGCAGCTGCGGCGCAAAAAAAGTTGTGATTCCTAAATTCTTTTAGAGGGTACTACTAGACCCTATAGCCCTTTAGGTTGGCCCACCGCTGCAGTTCACGTGAAAGCGGCGAACATTATGTACAATACAACCATCAAATAGGAGAAACCGGAAAACATCGCCGCCATAACCGGTCCGGGGTGCAACTTTATAAAGGTAAGTGATACGGGGCTGAAACTTTCCAGACTTACTAAACTCGATGTGCTCTACAATTTGCGCGTGAAATCTGCGCAGGATCTGCGCAGGATTTTGCGCAGCTTATTTTACACTGTCTCCAGCCACTTTTCACACATATATATTATAGGGGTCGCTGCCGCGACCCCTATGATATATATATATATATATATATATATATATATATGTATGTATGTATATATATACGCATGCACGAAGTTTTTTGAAGAAGAAAAGCAGTTTCTCGGAGTCTTCACAATTGTTCTACGATGGATTTATGCTATTAAATCATTGTTGCGAACTAAGCAATAATTTACCATATTATTTAAATCCATATGTATTATAGAACAATTAGTACAAATATGACAACAAAGTAGGACAGGGGAGTACTGAGTAGGGATGGGCGCGGAAAAAAAAGGACTGGAAAAAAAAGGTTTTTTTCCGTTTTTTTCCATTTTTTTCCGATGGGGTGGAAAAAAATGGAAAAATATTCCTAACGTTATTTTGACGATTTTTTACAATGAAATATCATGTTTTCTGAGCTTTTCCAGCAATTTCACACTATTTACTACCTTTTCCGTGGGTCATAGTAGGTGGGGGTATGTTAAATCTGACGAAATTGTATTTGGGTTTTTCTGACGCATCGGAAAAAAATGGAAAAATATTCGGGACATGTTCTGAAAGTTAATTTATGACCTCAGAACATTAACAAACTATTAAAAATAGTGTTTAACGAGGTAACAATACGATATTCATGAATTTGAGCTAATTTTGGGATTTGACATTTTTTCCTTTGGAATGTGAAAATGATTGCATAACTCAGGTAGAGTTAATGCTTCCATACCTAACAGTGGACTGTTCAACCAAAACTGCTAAAATATCTGGAATTGTTTACTTTACGAAGCGCGTTACCTGCGAAAACCACAAACTAGGTCTAGTATAACCGCCAAGGTATACAGAAGCCATCTGTCCTTTGCTTTACAGCGTCACCCGCTGAAAATATTTGATTCCTATAATCAATACTGGAACCTTTCTAAGAGCTTGTGTTATTGCATTACCCCTGCGGGGCTACTACATATCGTGAAAACTGCATCTGTGCATGCAAAAACATGAAATAACGCAACTTTTAGCACATTGTATAATTTTGGAGTGACCGGAAAAAAAAGGAAAAAAATGGAAAAAAATGGAAAAAAACCGGAAAAAAAAGGTTTTTTTCCGGCAATCTTTTTTTTCCGGAAAAAAACCAACCCTAGTACTGAGGGTGGTCACAATACCGTCACTCCCCCCCCCCCCGCGCCCCTTCAAAAAAGTATCGAACCCGTAAACTGCAATGCTACTAGAAACATAAGCATGGGTAAGGCGGATTCCATAACACAGCTGGGAAAAACTCTTCCGTAGAAAACTTTGAACTACACCCATACACGCATATGTATAGTGCATACGCACGTATGTAATTACGTCATAAAATGTTTGGGATCAAGTTTTTACATTTCGACTGTCGCCAAAAAGTAGAAGATGGGCGTGCCGAAAATCCCGCTGTGGTTCCCAGTCCACCGGCACCAAAAGGATTACGTCCACTTGAAGGGAATTCCCATTGGTAAAGTCTCTAGTTTTTAAGGGTAGTGCTTCAGGGCTTCAAGTCAACCCATAAAGACTTAAAAGTTGTAGATAACTAATTTCAAGTTTTCAGGCCATTGTGGGATCGTTTCATTGTTCCGCAGAGAAAAAGTACGTATCCAAAAACTACTGTCGAACCCCCACCCACAGCACAAAAAGCTTCCACACTTACCTCATCCCAATAAATGGCATGATTGTATTGAGGCTCGTCAACTAATTTCCAAACTTTCAGAATGAAGGAAGGAACGCCCTTCAATTCCTGCCACAGTTCATCTTTACTGCTCACCATACTTAGGCATATATGACTTCAAATTTGTGGTTTACTTGAAAAATTCACAGTTCACAGCTATAAGTAATATATACGTATATATATAAAGCACAGTAAGAGATATGTAATAACGCAGGTACATACTAGTGATGTGCGCCGGAGCTCCGATTTTCGATGCTCCGGAGCTTGCTTCTGCTGTTCCGGAGCTATGTACGGGTACCCGGAGCAGCCATTTTCAAGCTTTGACGCCTGTCTGATGTTCATAAGTTGGGTAATACTGATTTGAAGAATTTTTATGAATTCTCGCTGTAGACTCACAAACAGTGAGTAAGAACAATGAACAAGAACCAAAAATGCTCCTTCGTCGCATGTAAAATACATATGAGTACGCTCAGGCAGGTTGTACAAACACGGAAACTAGTCTGTAAAATGCATATGAGTGGCGTTGCGGTTGTAAATTAAGGAAAACAAGTTGCAACGGCTTAACATATGAGCCTGTCCTACAACGAGGCTCATATTGGCGTATGTCATAATTATAATTTGTCGAAATTTGACCTTCATATAAATAGCACGTAAAGCTTTTCATTACAAAATTGTCCATCACACATCTTGTCGCTAAGACATTATACTGTGCATACGCATTATACGGCATGCCACTCTGCGCTCTGACTCAGAGCCATGTGGGGAAAGCATTACGTATGTGAGAGTAGTGTGTCATAGTGTTCCGAGAATACAGTAGGTGTACTATAGTGCATCCGGAAATAGTAGGTGCCATGGTGTTTCGGGAAACATCAGCTTGCATGTACAGTTCAACTTGAGGTGTCGCAGTTCACTTCGTTCTGTCCATTTCTTTCAAGCCACAATGTTAACATGTTATGTCTATTCATTCGTTTTTTCTTTAATATGATGACCTGATGATCTTTAAGATGGCTGCACTGTGACGCCAATATGAGCCTCGTTGTAGGACAGGCTCATATGTTAAGCCGTTGCAACTTGTTTTCCTTAATTTACAACCGCAACGCCACTCATATGCATTTTACAGGCTAGTTTCCGTGTTTGTACAACCTGCCTGAGCGTACTCATATGTATTTTACATGCGACGAAGGAGCATTTTTGGTTCTTGTTTTCCATTCTTTTACATATGTATGCGCAAAAAAGAACCAACATAATATATATATTTCCGAACACCATGCGCAAGCAGATACTATTTTGACCACTTTTGGAAAATTTCATATTTGACCCAAAATCGCTTATATACGTCCCCACCCCACCCCACCACAGCACTCTACAGCCACTTTCAGCATGCAATTCTATGACAAAAGTTGCTCAGCTCACTTAGGGCTTTCATTTGGTACCAAATTTGACCACTTTTGAAAAATTTCATTTTTGACCGAAAATCGCCTAAGTCCCCACCCCACCCCACCACAGCACGCTACAGCCATTTTGAGCATGCAATTCTATGACAAAAGTTGCTCAGCTCACTTAGGGCTTTCATTTCGTACCAAATTTGACCACTTTTGAAAAATTTCATTTTTGACCGAAAATCGCCTAAGACCCCACCCCACCCCACCACAGCACTCTGCAGCCACTTTGAGCATGCAATTCTATGACAAAAGTTGCTCAGCTCACTTAGGGCTTTCATTTGGTACCAAATTTGACCACTTTTGAAAAATTTCATTTTTGACCGAAAATCGCCTAAGACCCCACCCCCCCCCACCACAGCACTCTGCAGCCACTTTGAGCATGCAATTCTATGACAAAAGTTGCTCAGCTCACTTAGGGCTTTCATTTGGTACCAAATTTGACCACTTTTGAAAAATTTCATTTTTGACCGAAAATCGCCTAAGTCCCCACCCCACCCCACCACAGCCACTTTGAGCATGCAATTCTATGACAAAAGTTGCTCAGCTCACTTAGGGCTTTCATTTGGTACCAAATTTGACCACTTTTGAAAAATTTCATTTTTGACCGAAAATCGCCTAAGTCCCCACCCCACCCCACCACAGCACGCTACAGCCATTTTGAGCATGCAATTCTATGACAAAAGTTGCTCAGCTCACTTAGGGCTTTCATTTGGTACCAAATTTGACCACTTTTGAAAAATTTCATTTTTGACCGAAAATCGCCTAAGTCCCCACCCCACCCCACCACAGCACGCTACAGCCATTTTGAGCATGCAATTCTATGACAAAAGTTGCTCAGCTCACTTAGGGCTTTCATTTGGTACCAAATTTGACCACTTTTGAAAAATTTCATTTTAGACCACAAAAGGCTTGTACACAAAACCCCGGAAAGAGCTGGGCGCACAGAACCCCCTAGAAGCCTAGATGGACCTCCAGGAAACGGTCAAGTGGAAACAGCCCAGCAAGATGGATGAGTCGGGCGGCAAAACGGACACCGGATATGGGCTGGGCGCACCAGAAAACCCCTATAGAGAAAGTTTTGAGAGGCCAAGTAGAGCCTAGTATGGACCTCCAGGTAGCGGTTGCCGACATGACCCTCCAGACGGCAAAGTGGAACCAGCTCAGCAACTTGGGTCAGTCGGGCAGCAAAATTGATAGCGGGAATCGATTCTCCGTCCGCAAAAACCTTTGTATGCAAGACTTGAGGCTGCCAGGTCGCAAAATAAGCGAAAAAACCAAGTTCAAAGTTGGACCCAAAATTCACCAACTTTGGCAGGCCAGTACCCAAAAATTACGCTCAGGGCCGGAAAATCATATAGCAATTGAACGACCCTGATATGTGTCCTATTCAGCCATATAGGCAGTATTGCCCCATATATAGCCCAGTCTGACTTATTACGACGCCTTTGAAGCATACTTTTTGGCCATTTTAGCGTTTTGGCCGATTTTGGCCCCCTGCCAAAAATTTTTTCCGGCTCTGGGAGGCATAAAAACTAGCCTATCGGCTTATTTTTGTTGCGTACTCCAAGAATATATATGGTTTTCATAGGCAAAAATTTTTCTATCTGTTGTTATTAAAGCTACAAAACCCCCTTACCAGACGTCAAAGCGGAGAACCGGAAAAAAACATCACTCTCGTAAGCGATTTTTGGCGCAACTTTTTAACGGAAAGTGGTACGGGGATGAAACTTCGCACACATACTAAACTCGACACGTACAATTTTTTGCGCACATAATCTGCGCAGGATCTGCGCAGGAATCTGCGCAGCTTCTGCGCAGCCTTGTTTTACACGGTCATTCGACCATTTTCACTCATATTATAGGGGTCGCTACCGCTATCGATCAAAAATAAATGTTTTGTGTCTGATTTTCGCGAAAGACACCTTCTTCTTCTTCATATTCCTGGCGCACGGTAAGAGCCATATGAGCTGATCTTCGGAACCCAGATGTAGTCACAGATAACCCAGCACCAGTCTTAGGGAGTTGAGGTTGATCTAAGGCCATGCCATCTGAGCAAAGAACTGACCAGCTGGTTCTACAGATGGCTGCCCTTCGCTAGGGGGCAATTTAAGGATGACTATGTGGCTATATATATACGTATTGTACATCGTTATAATTGAGCGACAAAGATCGACACCAGTTCCAGTTGTGTAACTGGTGCCCCAGGGAAATTTTGATCAGAGCTGCAAAATTCGACTTATGGACGATTGTTGAAAAATTCGATGAAAATCGATTTTTGTGAGTGCAGGATCGATTTTCATGAATTTTCGATCGCAGATTCGGAATCAGCGCCCCCGAATTACCCTATAGGCGCGAAAATCGGATATAAAAAAATTTTTGATCGATTTGGTCTGTAACAGTGCGATTACCGTGAGTAGGGTCAGTGGCACTGCGTAGTGGTCTACGTTCGTAGTTTAATGCAATGTTAGCAGTTTAACCGCTCTTCTACCTTGAGCCAGGTAGGGAGTTCCTCCTACTATGTGTAGGGTACGACAAATAAGTTAAGTTCTTCCTACTGTGCGTAGGACAAGGCAAATTCTTCCTACTCTATGTAGGGCAATAAAGTCTTCCTACAGTGCGTAGGCCTAGTTCTTCCTACTATTATACGTAGGGCAAATAATGTAGTTCCTCCGAACGTGTGTTCGGGCATCCACGAATATAGTTCGTGAGAATGTCCTCGTCTGTTGTAGACGGCAATCAAGTTCGTCCTACTATATGTAGGGAAATAATATATTTTCTTCTGAACGTATATGTTCAGGCATCCACGAATAGATCGTGGGAATTCCTCGTCTAAGGTTAGACGGAACCTAAAGCTAAAGAGCTAGAGGGAGTCAAGTCTACAACTGCACTTTATTAAGCACAAGACAAGACTGACTAACAAGACAGAAGAACTGGCTTATATAGTGCCTAAACCCCGCCTACGTATAGCCATGGGGGGAAAAACCCACATTTTCGGATTTTGGCTGGAACTTTTTTATTATAAGCGCTATATGAGAACTTTATATACCATCGTACTTGGCGTACTTAGATCTATCTTTTAAGCCCATTTGCACTTCTCTATGCTGTACCGTTAGACCGGTATAATGCAAAAAGTAGCGGGGGAAAAACCCAATGGGGGGAAAAAACCCAAATGGGGGGAAAAACCCACCCCTCACAGGTCTCAAAAATTGTAGTAGCGCTATTCTGAAACTTCCGGTGTAAAATTCAACTCTTTTTTAGCTAGTATAAATCAAAAAACCCGATCTAAGTGCCTTTTTTTGAGATTTCATGTGCCACTGAAAATGCAGCATCAAACGGACAGGTTTCATAAAGTTTAACACATAAACATAGGGCAATTTTTGAAAAATGCTAAAAACGATGTAATTTGATAAAACTTATTAGTCTATCATGTAGAGAATGGTTTTTACGTTCAATTGGCTGTTAAAATCCACAATTGGACCTGTCCTGGGTCCTCCAGCACCGAAATGGCACTTTCAGGGTTTTTGGCCCCTAGCTAGCCAGGAAAGTGAAATTATCCAAATCTGACGCCGTAGGATGATGCAGCGTCCTCGATAGTACCGTGCTATAGTGTCGAATTGTTTCCCTGTTTGGTTGTTAAAAAATTTTTCAAAAAAATTGGGTGGGTTTTTCCCCCAAAGTGGGTTTTTTCCCCGCCACATTTGGCAATGTGCCAGACCAACGGTGCATCGGATCGATCTAATTCTGGCTGTGTGCAAAGAGGAAGACTTGCCATCATTGCAGATATTTGCAAAACTTTTCTAGCCCAACCCAGTCAAAAGTTACATCGGTCCAAACTTTTGCAAAATTTTGGCATGGTTGGACCAAAAAGTAGGTGTCATTTTCAAAATGTCATAAAATGAGCAGGAGTGAACCAAATGACTTGATCTTTGCACACATAGGTAAGAAAGAGTCGCGCTTTCTGCTGCTATGTTTTGGAGCTCATAGCTCCAACCCATGGTCCAGGAGGCGGGTGGGTTTTTTCCCCCCCAAAAAGGGGGTGGGTTTTTTCCCCCATGGCTATACTATTTGCCCCGCCTGCTACAGTATACTCAAACCAACATGAAATTAACATAAGGCCAGACATTCAGCTATAACAAATTATGCACAGACCAAGGACGAATAATGGAACAGATGGTGAGTGTGTGAATTTTAATGAATAATTATTTTGAGTGATTTGATAAATTTGGAAGATTTGTGAAATGAAATGATGGTTAAAATGAAAGAAAGGATATGGACTATATACTACATAAATATATACATGGACATACGCAGCTATACATAACTATAATAGATTTCGGTTCGGGCTAAAAGTCTGTTTCTTTTGACCAGCCTTATGACAGGTCGATCGATTCTACTGATCGATAGATTGATCGGATCGATCTGTTGACTCGAATTTTAAAATCAGCGACCTCGATTTACCCTTGGGGCAGGGGCGCACCCAGGATTTTGAAATGGGGGGTCGAGCCGGAAAATTCGCCTGACACGTTTACGCGTGGTGGGGATGGCGGCGGCAAAGTTTTCAACAAAGAGTTCATTTTGGGAGCAGCAAAAATGACGAGATTTAAGACTAGTCGCATGTCGACTCGGGGAGTCTGGGGGGCGGAGTCCCCCAGAAGTTGAGAAAATTTTTGAAATTTTGAAAAAAAGCCGTAATGGAAATCTTTAAAAAGATTTCAATTAGAGATGCACCGGGGCCGCCACTACCGGGGCCGGGGCCGGGACCTCATCGTGGCCCCGGCCGGGGCCGGGGCCGGGGCCACCTTGGCCCCGGTACCGGGGCCTGGAAATTGGGGTTCCAAAACGAAAATTTTCAAAAATTTTTTGGAAACTTAAAATGTTGCAATAATTTTTGATATACAAACGTTACTATCCTTGTTTTTATTAATATCGGCGTGAAAACAAACGATTTGTAACACTTTTTGACTTTCGAAAATTCAAAATTTTGGTCAAAAAATGTGAAAAATTCACAAAATTTTGCTAATTTTTGGCCTCGGTCGGTACCGAGGCCTGACCACCGGGGCCGGGGCCGGGGCCTGACTACCGGGGCCGGAGCCGGGGCCGGGGCCAGGCCCCGGTGCATCCCTAATTTCAATAAAAGTTGAGAAATTCCTTCACATAATGACAAAATTTGTATTGGAAAGCTTGAAAAGATTTGAATAAAAAGCTCTGCCAGGCGCATTGTTAAAATTTTAATTTGTTAAAATCGAGATAGAATATATAGTGTCGCATGCGTGGAAATTCCGTAGAATGGAAATAGAAAAATAGAAAAGCAAAGCAGGCGAGAAAAATTGAGATAAAAAAGCGCCGGAGGCGCCAAAACGCTGTAAAAGTTATTAAACATTATCGCCGCAGGCGAGAAAAATTTCTAAATTCAGTTAGAAAGGCGCCGCAGGCCCGAAAAATTTTGAGAATAGGGTAAAAACGCCTAAAACATTAAAAACAGGCCTTATTTTAAAGAAAATTCTAAATTCTTCGGCTAAATTACCGAAAATTTTGCATTTTTAGGCTGTTATTTCAAATTTCTGAAGTCCGAATTGTGGGGGGGGTATATACCTCCCATCACATTTCTTGGGTCGACCACCAACCTTCCAAGATTTACCCCCCCAGACCCAAAGTTCCGCAGAAACTATGCAGCCACACCGAAGAATTGGAAAAGTAAAAAAATCGGAAAAATTCCTGGAAAAAACTGAGAAAACAATTTATTCTGAGTTTATTCTGATTTTTTTCCGAAATTATTCCGGTTTTTTCCAAATTAGAAAATATCGGGAAAAAATCGGAAAAAAATCAGAATAATTTATTCGGATTTTTTTCCGATTTTTTCAGGTATCCGGAAAAAATCGGAAAAATATCGGGAAAAAATTTGTAGTTGACACTATTATTCCGGTTTTTTTTTCCGATTTTTTCCAGGAAAAGTTTTCGTGTGGGGCCAAAATTCGGGTAGTTTTAGGGTAAATTTTGCAATTTTTTCAACAATGTCCAAATTTTTGGCTTAAAGTGTTCATTATTGCGTGAAATACACGTTTTCAGAAGTTTTATAAACTAGGCCCTGTAGTTAATGGTTGGATGTTTTTTGGCATTAGCAATGGCTGAAAATGCGATTTTTGGCATAAAAATTGAAAACTTTGTTGGGGGAGGTTTGGGGGGTCTTGGGGGAGGGTTTGGGGGAGGTCTAAAGGGGGGCCCGCCCCCAAAATTTGGGGGGAGGGGGCCTCCCTCAACCCAAATCCCCGTTGCACCTATGGACCCCTCCCCCCTAAAAATTTTCAAACCCCTACCTAAATTTTTGAAAATTTTTAGCTAAAATTTCGAAATTTTTCCAAAAAATTCCAAAAATTAGCGAAAAATTGCTAGAATTCGCTTATTTAAGCTAAAAATCGTTAAAAATAGCTGTATAGAGGTCGGGGAAAAAAACCAACCCGCAAGTGGTGGGAAAAAAAACCAACGTTTGGGCGATGGGGATGAGCTAGCGGGCTCAAATTTTGCATGCAAGTTGATAGGGCCCATCCCACCTACCATACCAAATTTGAGCTAAATCGGACCACTTTTGAGCATTTTGTGACATTTTGAAAATTTTGGCATTTTTGACCCCCCAAAATTCAAAATTTGCCAATTTTTGAAGGCCTGTAAAAAATTTTCCATAGCAGTTAGATAATAACTTTTAATACTTTCAATGAGAACATGTGCTCTTTCCAAAAATGTCGGTCTCGCCTTCCTGCGACGCTTGGCAAGCTGCCAGCAGAATTTTTACAAAATGGGAAAAAACCAAGGGGTGGGAAAAAACCCAATTTTTGCTTTTGCTGCCAAACCCCAAAAAATGGTTCTTAGTTGCTCAAAAGTCATCCACATAGAAAGTTTAATGCGTTCTTTCACGTGAACAGCTCAAAATTGCATTTGGACTTGGCAATTTTGTGCTAGCCGGTAAAAACCTCATTTCGGCGGATCGGCTGTTTGGCTCAGCTAAAGCGGCCAAAAAGTACTCTGGGACAAAGAAATACGCGAAAAAACACTGAAACAACGTTTATTTTAATTTATTTCATCGAATTTCGAAAGATTTACAAATTTTTGCATTTTAACGTAGAAACTGGCAAATTTGATGAAACCTAGCCAGTTGATGCTGCAAATTTTGATGTTTGATTTTCTCACTTATTATAAGGAATATCGCAAAAATAACTGCAGATATGAAGTCGGCGACGCCGATTTTACCTGTCGCATGCATAAAATCGTTAATATGAGTTACCCTGACCGAATACTGTGGTTGGTTTATTTTCCCATCGGTTGGTTTTTTTCCCGCCATTGGTTTTTTTACCCCGGCTAATTAACCGTTAATTACTAATTAACGACAGGACCTAGAGAGGCGATTTATATACCAAAATGACAGCCTAGACAGGGCTTGATAAGAAAATAATTTATAGCCGGATTGCTCCACTGGGTAGTTCTGCAGAGTCCATAAAGTGACTACCTTGGTTTTTTCCCCGACCTCTATAAGTTGAGAAAATTTTTCAGTTTTTTAACGAAAAACCGACTTTTTCGAAATTTTTCGCCGACCCCCCCTCGAAAATTTTTCTTACCCCTCCCCCCCAAATCGACTTTTCGCGACCCCCCCCCTTTTTTCGCCAAACCCCCCTCCCTACTTTTTTCTGAACCCCCACCCCCACTTTTTTCGCCAGCCACACCTATGATTGGAGGGTTGGTTCCGATGGAGCGTGGAGGGTGTTGTCGGCGTCACAGGGAAAATTTCCCCCTTGATATCTTTCCCCCCGGAAAAGTTTCCCTTGGGAAAACCTCCCCCCCCCCCGGAAAAATTTCACTAGAGAAATTGTTCCTCCCGGAAAAATTTCTCTAATTATAGGGGGGCGCGATAGCAGTAGTATTACGAATATAAGTATTACGAATACAACTGTTGCAGACGCAGAGCTATGCTCACAAATTGGTAAACTGTTACTGAAGAACTGCCACCAACATCAGTCCGGACAGTTTCCGCGAATATGGGTTGTTCAGCGAAGCTGGTCCATATTAGTGCGCTTTTAACCTAGTCCTCCTGGTATTTACAACCTGCCACTCCCATATTAACGTTTTAAAACCTAGTCCTCTGTCCGCTTAAAACCCAGTGTCACCCATATTGCATTTTTCATGCTCCATCGGAGCATTTTTATTCTTGTATAATAATTTTTGTGCTGGACGTAGAAACATAGTATGAGTTACCAAAATTTATACTTAGTTTCATGTTACGGATCCAATTAGTTTAATATTTTTGGTAATCCCTCTGAAAGGAACAACAGAAGCTCTGATTAAACGGCTTAAAGTTAAATAACTTGGATTAAATTTATATTTATTAATTAAAATTTATAATTAATCCATTTCTTTAATTCCAAAATTTTAAGGGGTCTACTCCAAAATTTGCAAAAATTGTAAATCTTTATTTTTTGGCCAAAATTTGTAAACCATGAGCAATTTTTGGTAGAAATCGCTGAAGAGTCTGTCCTTTTTCCTTCTGGACGAGAGGATCTGTCTACACTTTTTCCATTCTGCCGAGGGGTCTACCCATAGGTGTGCGTGTGGCTCGCGAAAAAAGGGA
Organism: Trissonchulus latispiculum; assembly: GCA_030248195.1. Lineage (NCBI taxonomy): Eukaryota > Metazoa > Nematoda > Enoplea > Enoplida > Ironidae > Trissonchulus > Trissonchulus latispiculum. Next base: position 99,361 of record JASAND010014534.1, read on the forward strand.
GGGGGGTTTGGCGAAAAAGTGAGGGGGGTTCGGAAAAGTCGATTTGGGGGGGGCAGAGGTAAAGAAAAAAATCCGGTAGAAAAGCAGCACTACCTAGTAGGG